>JAPKLW010001518.1:1360-13582 GCA_026898455.1 Plectranthus barbatus | reverse complement strand
TTATTATTATTATTATTATTATTATTATTATTATTATTATTATTATTATTATTATTATTATTGTGTCAAATATCTCATGAATTTCGTGTTTGATTGTTGATTGCAATTATTTAATCATAAAAAAGAAGAGATTATATTGAATTATTGATAGTACTGTTAAGAACACATAATTGAAATTTGAAACACCACGTGAAAGGCTCCGGTCCGGTCCGGTCTATCACTTCTATTTCTTTATTCATAACCTTTTAACAAAATAATTTATATTCCCTCCGTCCCACTTCAATTGTCATCTTTTCCTTTTTTGTCCGTCCCATTTAATTGTCTACTTACCTAAAATAGAAAATTAATACACACTTACTAATAGAATAGTAATTTCCTCTATCTCTACTTGCATTGGTTATTGTGCCAAAAATAAAGTGGACAATTCATAAGGGATGGAGGGATTATATTATAGACTATCTACAGCCGAAAACTCTATTATACAACTAATTATATCTTAATTTACAGTTTGATTTGCAATATTCATTTAAATCTATGTTTCTCTCTAAAATATATTATTTTATTTTAATTCTTCTACTATTCATTATTTTTTTATTATCAAATAATTATATCACATTTCCATTGATATATTAATATTTTAAATTATTTAATTAAATAGTCATCTCTAGGTGCATACATGTACTGCATATTTTTTAGCTCTCATCTGCTAACACTCTGCCAAAATATCTCTCTGAAAATTGTCCAACATCACCGGTCAATTCAGTCCAAACTCCATTCAGTTCGCCGGAGCTCGTTTGATTGTGGTGCTGCTTCAACCGAGACGTAGCCGTCTTACCTTTGGGGACAACACGCCTAGATCCGAGCACTACGGTGGCGTAATTGTCTTGCGGGAAGAGGACTCCTCGACTCGGCTAAAATCTGAAGAATTGAAATAATTGTTGAATATTATTCTCTTTAAATATATATCATTTGGTCATGCAATGCAATTTATTTGGTTTATGCTCAAATAAATGTGTAGATAAATAAAAGGATTAATTGCAAATTTGATCAAAACTTTTCATATATAATTTTTGCAATTATAACAAACTTGTTGGGAAATCTGTCTAAGGTTTCCTCCCCCAGTAGCTTACTTGTTTAGATTATAGTTTTGGTGGATCAAATCCTAAGTCCTACCAGCGTCAGTTGTCTCTAGATAGCTCTAGATCTGGTCTTAAATGTAAAGTCATGTTTAGATCTTTGAGTTGTAAGTCGCAGCTGATCAAGACTCGTGCTGACACTGTTCACCAGCATGAGAAACGCTTACCACTGGCTACTGTTCACCAGTTGGGAAAAGTTTCATCAGCAGGCGGCTGACAAAGACTCGTGCTGACACTGTTCACCAGCATGAGAAGCGCTTATGACTGTGTACTGTTCACCAGTTGGGAAGGGTTTCATCAGCAGGCGGCTGACAAACCTTACCAGGAGAATGCGTGTTCCTACTTACACTATTCACCAGCGGTGATTTCACCAGTCATGGGAGATTCCGAAAAGAGTTAACATCCAGAGATTTGGTAGACTTAGATGATGCCAGGGCAAGTCACCAGCAGAGACTGCCAGCACAAGATCACCAGTATGATCTACCAGTCAGATGCTACCAGCAGAATTCCAGATTCTCTCTCCCCGCGTAGTAGAGACAAAAAGAAGATTCTCTGAGGAATCGACTGACAAAGTATGACTTTAAGGAAGGATAACTTAAAGTCTATCAGTCACAAGACGCCAGTCTTATTCCTCGGACTGACAGAGAGAGCCGTTCTGACACAAAGAGATCTGTGTCAGATAGAGCGGTCTTAGGTATGGATCTTTTCCGGAAAAGCATACCTGCCGCCGTCAGAAGGACATCCAAGGTCTGACACCTTTCCCGGATGCATCCAAACGGCTAGAAAGTTTGAATCGGTTCCTGCGGCTATAAATACGTCGCAACCACCAACATTCAAACATTCCACTCATCTGCTCAACCACCGAAAGAACTGAAATTATTGCAAAATCGCATAAAGTACTTTCGAGGCTTTTCATAAAGCTTTCCGTGTGTTGATTTATCAAACACGAGACTTCAAGCTTTAAGCTTGTAAGTTAAAGATCTCACTTGGTGTTCTTTCTCCTTCGAGAGAGTTCACAGCAGCTCCTGCTTACCAGCACTTGAGTTATTACGGGCATTCTGCCGTAGAGACTGTTACGTTCTTGGGAGAACTAAAACACCTAGCTTAGCTGTGGAGGTTGAAGTGACGTGCTCGCACTCCATTAGCTGAGGAGAGTTGAAGAAGGATCCAGGACCGGGAGCGGTTGATCTAGTGAACTGGTGGACGAGGCATTCACCAGCTAGAGATAGATCGTAGGAGACCTGTACCTGATTACTCTTAGTGGAATTTCCAGTGCTTCGACTGGAGAGTCGACGTAGATCGATTGATCGAACCACTATAAAAATCCTTTGTTATTTATCAGCTTTCTGTCTTTCATTCATATTTTAAACCCAGCACTCAAGTGCTGGTGTATATCCTGAAACTGATATATAACTGTGCAAACAAGGCTAAATATTCTAAGTTTTGAATCACCAGCTGACAGGTCTCAGTTGTCAGCTGTGTACTGAGTAACCAGCACCAGCTGACCAGTTGCCAGTTGTCAGCTGTGTGTAAGTAGCGTGCAAGAAAACACTTAACATTATTTCCGCTGCGTAACGTTTTATACTCTGAAAAACCGGGACCAACAAGTGGTATCAGGCGCGGTCGGTCTTTCTAGACTGGTCGTACACTGAGTCGCTTAGGACCGAGATCCAAGTTTCCTTGCACTCCACTTTGTCTGTCTGTTGTCTAGCTCAGGTACGCAAGATGAATATCCCGAAGCTGCTCAACTACAATCCGGACAAGCATGCTATGTGGCGAAAGAGGTCGCTCATTCAGCTAAAAAGCTTCCATCCGGAGATGAAAGACGTGCTGGAGAAAGGGCCGATCGAGATCACCAAGACGAGGCACCAGATAGGAGATCAACCAGCTGCTGAGATCCCAAAGCCCCCAGAAGAATGGAACGCTGAAGACAAGAGGCGGAGTCGGCTGGACTCCGTTGCTCTCGAGATGATCTTATCTTCTCTTCCAGATCCGCTGATGGAGGAAGCCCTCCAATTTGACAGCGCCAAGGCAGTCTGGGACTACCTTGATAGTCTCTGTAAGGAGACAGATCAGATGAAGCGCAACAAGTTGCAAGTTGCGGTGGACAAGTACGAGTCATTCCAGATGCTGACTGGTGAAACCATCAAGGAGATGGAGGCTAGATTCAATGCTATAGTCAGCGAGCTGAAGTCTTTGGACAAGGAGTACTCGAATGCAGAGCTCAATGCAAAGATCCTGTCAAAGATGCCCAAGGAGGACTGGTTTGTGAAGACTACATCTCTTAAGGAGAAGGATCTATCCAAGATGACTCCCAAGGAGCTATTTGCTCAGCTCCAAGCACATGAGTGGGATATCCAAATGGTGAACAAAAATGAAGCCATTCGGACCGTTGGATCTCCCAGCGTCAAAACACATGACGAAGCCTACTTCGTCAAGAGGGATTTCAAGTGGAAGCACAAGAAGCCTTTTCACACTGACAGATCCGCTGGGCCGCACAACCAGCAGAAAGAGATCCCATCCCCATCGGGATCTAACTCAAAAGGCAGCGAGAGCTCTATCGCAGATCTTGAGCAACAGATGAAGAGACTGGCTGTACTTCTGGAGAAAGCCAAGGCGAAACAGGGAGTTTCTCTCAGCTCATCTGATGGAAAGTTCGTCAAGAGAGCTCCCCGCGCGTGTTATCAGTGCCAATCCCCTGACCATCTTAAATTTGAATGTCCACAAGTGGATAAAGAAGAGCGGGAAAGGCTGAAGAAGCTCTTTGAAGAGCGTGCATCCAAGGCCGTTGCTAAGGCCATGCTGACAAGGACAGAGGTTCCTGATATACCTGACCATGATGATGGAGAGTATGCGTCAGATGAAGAGTCAGAAGAGGAAGCGCTACTGGCGCTGATGGTAGCTTTCGGAGAGGAAGCACATGAAGAATGTGCTGACAGTGAGGGGGAACAAGCACTTGCTGCTGACGACCAGGTACAATCTGTTCCCTCATTGCACATCATGTCTCCACGCATCCTAGACGATGCTGAGTCGCATTGCTCCGACTCAGAGGTTGTCACCATAGATATTCTTCAGCAAGAATTTCTTAAATTTTACGAAATAAAGAATATCTTGGCTAGCGAAAACACCTCGCTAAAAGATCAGATTTCTATTTTGACCAATGAGATTGAAAAATCTAGGTCACTCGGTGTAGAGTTAGCCACTCTAAAAGAAACTCACTCAGATTTGCTCAAAAATTTTGAAATTTTAAAAACTGAGAGAGATACCTTTCAAAAGATTGTCCTTGAGCAAGACAATAAAATAAATCATTTGAACAAAGGCTCAAAGAATTTGGAAGAGGCTCTCCTTCATTGGAGAAAGCTTACTGATAAATCCGGGTTGGGATTTGAAAAGGATTTGAGCATAAACCAACCCGAACTCACAGCTGATAAGGGTAAGGGCAAACTGATAAATGCATCAGCACCAGCTGGTAATACCAGTCAGTCCCGTATGGATGATCAGCACAGGAATAATAAGACCAGATTCATAGGTGAGTCATCACGACAAAAACCTCAACTGGCAAAATCCTCTGCTGACAGGACGCCAGCACACCCTAAGACGCAGACTAAGCCGAATAATTCTAAGGCAAGGAAGTCAGCATCAGCTACCAGTGGAATCTGACAGCCAGCACCAGCTGTCAAGGGAATTCACACCCAACCTCGTCAGTATGCCAATCACCAGCATACTTACAAGGGATCCAAATCTCAGAGTAATTCTGAGAGAAGGATAATACCTGATAGGAGGAATACCTATCAGAGGCCTGAGCCCAATCACAAGTTTTCTCAAAGGGCTGTGAAGGCTAGTGGTCCACACTTCCAGAGATCACGAAGGCAACACATACAACCGGAAAAATATTTCCGAAACTCTCAGCGGAAGAATACTTCCAAAGGAGTTACACACACAGCCACACCTTCCCAAACCAAACTCTTGCATTACTTCAAAAGGAAGGGAAAGGCTACTGATGATATCAGCAAGGGTAAAACCAAGCTGAAAATCACTAAAGTCTGGATTCCGAAAGGAATCATTCAGCGATCTAACCCTGCAGGACCCGCAGAAGATCGGGGACCTAAATAAATTCTTTATCTTTCTTGCAGGTACAGGATCATGCAACACAGCTTCAGAGGTCGAGAGAGTGGATCTTAGATAGTGGGTGTTCAGCTCACATGACTGGTGAAGAGGATTTGTTTGCAGATCTTATCAAGGTCAAAGGACCTCCAGTTATTTTTGGTGATAACTCTAAGGGCAGAGTTATTAGCAAGGGCTGCATCGAGAAGGATGATGTCAGAATTATAAATGTATCCCTTGTCACCTCTCTCAAGCACAACCTCCTGAGTATCAGTCAGCTATGCGATAGTGGATACACTGTTCACTTTGAGAAATCAGAGTGCCAGATCAAGGACGAGATGACTGGCGAGACCAAGTTGAGAGGTATTCGAAAAGGAGGACTATATATCGTCGACTGGCAAAGTGGGAAGACAGATTCATGCTTCGTGGCCACCAGCACTATGGAAACTAACTGGCTGTGGCACAAAAGGTTGAGTCATCTGAATTTCAGAACTATCAACTACCTGGCCAAGCATGATCTTGTGGAAGGACTTCCCAAGGGAGGATTCAAGAAGGAAGGGATTTGCAAAGCATGCCAGCAGGGCAAGCAAACTAAGAAGTCCTTCAAGAACCAGTCGCCAGTCTGCCCCAGTACCAGTCGGGTACTCGAGTTGCTACATATGGACCTCTTTGGACCAGTAGCACCTCAAACCATTGGAGGAAGACGTTATTCGCTGGTGGTAGTCGATGACTACTCGCGCTATACCTGGGTAAAGCTTCTCAGAACCAAGGATGAAGTGAAAATCATTCTTCCAGATTTGATTGTCAAAGCACAGAAACAGAGAGAAGCTATGGTAAAGCGGATACGGTCAGACAATGGGACGGAATTCTGCAACAGTCTGCTGATGGATTTTTGCGCGGAAGCCGGCATTAAGCATGAAAGATCTGCACCAAGGCAACCGCAGCAGAATGGACTGGCAGAACGTAGGAACAGGACGCTGAAAGAAGCGGTCCGGTCCATGCTGGCAGAATCTGGCTTAGGACAGAGTTTTTGGGGAGAAGCGTTGGTGACGGCCTGCTATACTCAGAATAGAAGCGGGATCAATGACAGACTCAAGAAAACTCCCTACGAAGTTTATTTTGGTCGTAAGCCTTCTATAGATCATCTTCGTGCTTTCGGTTCACCATGTTATGTCCATAATAATGGTAAGTCGAAGTTAAATGCTTTTTCGCCTAAGGCTGATGAGGGTGTCTTTGTCGGATATGGACATCCCTCTCACAAGGGCTATAGAGTATTTAACAAGACCACCAAACTTGTGGAAATAACATGCAATGTTGTTTTTGATGAAGCTACTTTAGTGCGCAGGACATTACGACAACTGGCTGAAGATGTTCCTGAGGTCAATGATGTCGTTGATCAGTTGGGCAGGAATTCTTCCAATGCTCAACCAACTGGTTTGACTAGACCTATGACTGGATCATCTTCACAACCAGTATCCTTGGTTGCCCATCAGCAATCCGGGAGGGTCGGTGATGCAATTGACCTTGCTGAGACCTTACACTCAATCTCTCTGAGTGGAACTGGCAATAATCCAGGGGGAATTCCGTCTGGAATTCTTGAGCCAGAAGAAGACGATGAACCAGCTGGAGTGGATGCACCAGCTGACGATGTAGATATCGCAGAAGGATTAGGAGATCAGTCAGAGAGTGAAGCTGACGAAGAGATTGTTCCGACTGGTGAAGGTCAACCACCAGTTGCTATTGCAGCTCCGACTGGTGAAGTTCAGGAAGCACCAGTCATCAGGACAGAAGAACCAACGCCAGCAGATTCTCATCTTCCCAAATGGCTGAGAAATCACCCATCCGATGCTATTCTCGGTGATCCAGAAGGTTCTGTTCAGACTCGACACGGCAGTGCGCTCCTAACTTGTTTTATTTCTCAAGTGGAACCTACTTCCATAGGAGTTGCGCTAGAATCTGCCGATTGGATTAATGCCATGCAAGAAGAGCTTGCGAAATTCACTCGCAACAATGTTTGGGACTTGGTAGAGAGACCATCACATCAGTCAGTGATTGGCACCAAGTGGGTTTTCAAGAACAAGCGAGATGAGAATGGCACTGTAATCAGAAACAAAGCTCGTTTAGTCGCCAAAGGTTATAAGCAATGTGAAGGCATCGACTTCGACGAGACCTTCGCACCAGTTGCAAGAATGGAGGCGATACGGCTGTTCCTTGCGTATGCAGCGTATCATGGTTTCACGGTATTCCAGATGAACGTGAAGAGCGCCTTCTTGAATGGCGAGCTAAAGGAGGAGGTATATGTCGAACAACCTCCAGGCTTTGAAGTAGGCACCAAAGTGTACAAGCTGAGAAAGGCCCTGTATGGATTGAAACAGGCGCCCAGGGCTTGGTACGAGACGCTATCACAGTTCCTAATCAGTAATGGATTTCGGAAAGGGAAGATCGACAGGACTCTCTTCCTTATCAAGGATGTTGATGATATGCTAATGGTGCAGATATATGTCGATGACATTATATTCGGGTCAAAGAATATGTCTCTCTGTGAGAAGTTTTCTCAACTGATGCAGAACTCATTCCAGATGAGTATGATGGGCAAATTAACATACTTCCTAGGACTCCAAGTCCAGCAGTCAGCTGATGGAATTTTTATTAATCAGAGGAAGTATGCCAAGGACCTAATTCAGAAATATTGCCCAGAGAAGACTAAGGCTCTCAGAATACCGATGAGCACCAGTTGCCAGATCTTTCTTGATGAAGAAGGAGAATCGGTTGATCCTTCCAGCTACAGAGGTATTATTGGATCACTTCTCTATCTGACAGCCAGCAGACCCGACATTTCATACTCAGTCGGAGTGTGTGCCAGCTTTCAAGCCAATCCAAAGAAGTCACACATGGAAGCTGCTAGGAGAATAGTGAAATACCTCAAAGGAACTGAATCACTTGGATTATGGTACCCCAGGAATGATGAGCTTACACTCATTGGGTATTCAGATTCAGATTTTGCTGGATGCCGTATAGATAGAAAAAGTACCAGTGGTACCTGTCAGTTTCTAGGACACAAGCTAATCAGCTGGTTTAGCAAGAAGCAACACTCAGTTGCTACATCTACTACTGAGGCTGAATATGTTGCTGCTGCCAGTTGCTGTGCTCAAATTCTCTGGATCAAGCAACAACTGGAAGACTATGAAGTGGACACTGGTTGTGTACCCATCTATTGCGACAACAGCAGCGCTATGTGCATAACGAAGAATCCGGTTCATCACTCTAGGACCAAGCACATAGATATCCGACATCACTTCATACGTGATCATGTCGAGAAGAAGGATATTAACGTAGAGTACATCAGAACCGACGATCAACTAGCTGACATCTTCACCAAACCTTTGCCAGAAGCAAGATTCAAGGAGTTGTGCATCAAACTCGGTCTTATGGAGATTGATGCGAGCCCTAATGTTGAGGAAGAATGAGTCCCAACTCTCATTCCGTTCTTGATTTTCTGAAGGATGCTGATTAAGACTAAGTCCAAGCTCTTAGTCTTCATGTTTTCTTTAGTGGTGGCTCAAAACCACAGGTGGTATCTACTGGCAGAACTTATTCCATAAACAACGAAGGAAATGAGTCCCAGCTCTCATTTCGAATTTGCCAGCAGTCCTGCACCATCAGTCGAAGTAAAATTGGGTCCCAGCTCCCAGCAATGATGAAGAAGTGAAGAGAAGATTATGCGGAATGAATTGAGTCCAAGCTCTCAATTCTTTCAATCTTTCAAGTTGTCAGCAGACAACTGGTGATATATCAACGACTGGTGAAAATTGAGTCCTAGCTCTCAATTTGTCTAAGTACACGGGAACCAGTTGTGAGTATCAGTTGTCGACTGGTAATAAGGCCATACTGGCAGGGGGAAGTATGCAACTGGCGTATACTACTGATGACCAGGTATACTACTGATGACCAGTTGAGTCCCAGCTCTCAACTGACGTTCTCTTGAAGTCCAAGAGTCGTGCCAGCTGTCGCAGAAATGGCGGGAAAGGTTTAAAATTGGTCTTGCGTGTGCATATCTTCGAATTTAATGCGGCATTTAATGCCACATTTAATGCGCACAGTGACTGCGCAGTCAAAAGCAATCTCGCGACCAATCAGCGTGTGCCATGTCAGCTACACGCACCATCCCACGTCAGCACGACCACGCACGTCGCTACAGGGAATCGTGCCTGCTGATGACCGTCGATCCTCACTTTTGACGAATTCATCTCGTCCATCCATCCCAGCATGGCACCAGTATAAATAGCTGTTATTCGTGATCGGAAAAACTCTTATCATTCCTTCAAATTTTTCGAACATTTTTTCCGTTCATCTTCCTTAAAATTTCCGAACACTTATTCCTTGAAAACATGGCATCTTCATCCAACCCCGCTGCTGATAAATCATCCTCTTCCACTGAGTCTATGGATCTAGACTTACCATTAGCCGAATCACACATGCCTACCTTCACTGGCATTGTGAAAGAAGAAGACATAGATTATACCTACCCTTTCAACAAGCTTGTTCAGTTGAACAAAAAGGCCACCCAACATCTCCTTTCTAACTCCCAGATCAGAGCCGCCCAAGTCCAGAAGGAGAAGATTTTGAACGACAAACTGGCCGAGAAGCATTTCGGCGAGGAGCTCATGGAAATGATCGACCATGACCAGCTCCGACCATACTTAACGGCAACCCCCAGGAACTTCCACCCACATATGGTCGCCAAGTTCTATGCTCGCGCGGTGATAGCTGACGACAGGAAATCCTTCACCACGTCGGTGTTCGGACACCTGATCACCATCGACGTAGAATACCTAGCCAACCTCTTTGGGCTGAGGAGTACTGGTGAGGAGGTGGCGACGTATTGCAAGGATGATACGGTGGAGTTCAGGCGGAGGTGGAATGAATGGAAGAAGGAGGGGGTGACTATCTTCAAGACTGGCATGAAGAAGTCAGAGATGGACGAATACTGGCAGATGGTATGCGACATTGTGGTGCGCATGCTCCAGTGCGAGGTCGGCTCCTATGCCGAACTAAGCTTAAAGAAGTTCTCCGTTATGTGCGCGCTGGTGGATGGCGTATATGGAAACTGGGCCGAGTTCATTTTCGGCCGGCTGCTGGAGAATGTGGAGAAGAACTGCACAGTCAAGACTGACGGCAGGTTCCTCCATGCAGTGTCTTTTGGCCTGCGAATCAGCCACATTCTGGAGGTGGAGATGGGGGACCGAATCGACCAAGGGGAGCAACTGGTCGGGTCCGACTTTATCCCAGTCACCAGGGTCAAACTTCCTGGCCCAGACTACAAGAAGCCTCAACGGCTGAGCGGCAAGAAGGCTGTGGACCCTGCTGACCAAGTTTCTGAGGAGGAGTCAGAACCAGTAGATGAGGCCGTGCCAGCTGTAGCTCTTCCGCTGACAGCTGAGGCGAAGGCAGAAATGAAGAGGAAGTATGAGGTGGAATCCTCATTTCTCGAGATGGAGCAAGCAGTGACTGGGTCATCAGCTCAGGTGCCAGTCACCAGGACACCTCCTAAGAAGAAGCCCAAGTTGTACCAGTCCCAGCAGCCCCAGCCAGCTGTCATCTATGCTCCAGAATCAAAGAAGATATCTATACCAGTCAAGAAGTCCATCCTTGGACTGACTGAGGAGGAGACGATAGATAGAATGACCAGGAAAAGGAAGAGAATCAAGACGAAGGCTCAGAAGCTGGCTGAGCAAGCTGCGAAGGAACGAACAGCTTCCATTGTCAAAAGGAAGCAGGATCAGGCAAGGCTGAAGGCCTTGGCCGACCAGCGAAAGAGGGAGGCTGAGCTGGCAGCCCGCGATGAAGCCTTTGCTAGGATAAAGGCTGAGCACGAACCCCGTCGTCAGGCGCAGCTGGCGGAGCAAATGCAACAAGTTGCCAAGGGCAAATGGGCTGTTGCCCAGACTTCAAGTGCTGTGCCACCAGCACTAGCTCCGGGCCAGATCCTACCAGATGAATCTTTTACGCGCCTGTTGGACATGGGATCGGAGGACGTGTTTTCCCTGGTTGAAAGTTATCAACCAGAAGAGGATGTGGTTCAAGTCCCACTGGCCGCACAAGGGGGTGCCAGTGGAGGAGTTGTTGAGCGGGCGACCACCCCGAAAAAACTGGCGAGTTTCTCAGATGTAAGCTCAGATTTTGATGATGTAGAGATGCTAAGGGACGAGGAACCAGCTGCCCCAGCTGAGGAGGAAGAAGTTGCAATGGAGACTATTGGTGAGGAACCAGCTGCTCCAGCTGCGCCAGTCATAATCATTCCCGAAGAAGAATCCTCACCAGTGGTACATCACTCCAGGGTGCAGCGGATGGAGCCAAGGGATCTTTTCCCCAATTTTGAGGCTGAGGCTCGTCCAGCTGACAGTCGTCCACACCCTTCAGAAGCATCATCATCTTCTGGACGACCAGCTGCACCCACACCAGCATCAGCGCCTCGTGTGCGTCAAGAGAGGAGTTCTTACATGCTGAGTATCCACCTTCATCACCTGATCGATGAAGATACTTTTCAGGCGAGGGTCACGGGGATTCACAGGTGGGAGCACCGCGGAGACCTGGCGTTTCAAAATTCAAGAGTGCCGGAGCCTTCAGCATTCTACATTATCCCCACCAGCGGTCTCCCCCACCAGTCAATATACGCTTCAAAAATCTACGACTGGTGCCTGCCCCTGCATCCAGTGGAGTACTTCAACCTCTCTCTATATGAATATGCTGAAAATATCACAGCTGAAGTGGAGCGAGCTGTCGATGAAGACTTAGTCACCAGGTTTGGGGACCTGGCTGACATTTTTGATGCCGAACTCTTTCTGGAGTTCCGGAGATGGAGGATCTTCGACTGGTGCGAGCGCAAGCTAAATGTTGAGGAGCACGCAGTGCTGTATGCCAGGCTCGGGCTTGGGTACTGGCGAGCAGAGGAGGAATGGGCAAATGAGTTTATGGGTACTGA
>JAPKLW010001517.1:141577-187679 GCA_026898455.1 Plectranthus barbatus | reverse complement strand
AGGCCCTATCCTGTCTATAAATAGAGGTCTGGGGCTCCATTTTCGATCATCTGCCCTCTTGTAAAAGGCTAGTCGAAACTCTGTCAAAATACTAATCGTTCACTTTTTTGATCATAGTCGCGTCCCAGTCGATTACTTTTATTTTCATCTTGTTCCTATCGCGTTTACCTATGTTCGTTACAAAGCTCTAGGGGCTCCGATTTCCAAAATTCGAACCTCAACAGGTGGCATTAGCGAATTTTATAAGACTGATTTTGGAAGAATTACTCTAATCTTTTATATCTCTGCCATTTCGTCGTCGCTCCTGAAATTGCTGCCCTCTGTGTCCTCCAATTACCTCGCCATGGATGAACTTCACGGTTTCATCCATTGCCCCCATCACTTGTTCATTTTTTTACTCATAATTATGTGATAATTTGACTCTTTCTTTGTGATTAAAGAAACTCCCAACAACAATTAATCGTTTGTTTCTATTATTTTGCCTCATAATATCTAATTTTATAGTGTTTTGGAGACAATGAGCGGAGGCTATATTTTGGTTAATTTTCAGATTCAAGGGTTATATTAAAAAATATTTGTATTTTAATTTTTATTCTGATTTAAATTGGGGGTTACGAGGATAAAATAGTAATATTATAAAATAATTTTACTTATTTTTATTAAGGGAGCTATAAAGAGAAATAATGTGGCTGCATTTATAATCATTTTTTTAAAAACTCTATATAAGAAACAATAAAGATAGGGGTTCGCTTAAAATTGAAATCGAAGTTTTGGTTTGAGTTAATCTTGGGTGGTAGGTTCGGATAATTTTTAAAAATCTTAGATTTACGATTTGGACAGCTCGGTTAGATCATATTCGCTTCTAGAATAGTGCACACGAACTCTAGCACTGGGAAAATTCAACCAATATCAATGTATAGTATAAAAAATAAGATAATTATTATAGTTTTACATTATCAATAAAATAAGGTATCATTATATTGTTTTTGATATTATTCTTCCATCTCGCAAGATTAGTCTCATTTTTCATTTTTATCTGTCCCGTTAGATTAGGCTCATTTCCTGAAAAAAATAAAAATCATTCATATCAATAAAATATTAATTCTCCTACACTCACAAATATTAGTTACGTATCCTGTCAAAATAGGACTAATGACTCGGAACCGAAGTAGTAAAAAAGAAAATAGGCTCAAGCGCCCCCTTCCAACCCCTACGAATCAACCCTTGAAGGAAGAATGAATCAATCTAAAAAATCTTCATTTCAATATCTTTTATATTCTAAATTAATCATCCCTAAAATGTGAAAATACAATTTCTTCATGTTTTATTAAATGTGCATAAAATCTATGAAATTCATAAAGAACCGTTGTGATTTGAGATTCCACTTTTTACACTTTGCTTTTGAACTTTTTACTCGTTTTCATATGATGACGGATTTTTGTCACTATGGAGACCTTGTCTATGTAAACGAAGCAGAAGCAACCACTACAAAGAAGAATCGCATTTTTGCGATCGATTTTATTGGTCGCAAAATGCTATTTGCGACGGATTTTGTCCGTCGCAAAGTAATTTTAAAAAATTCAGACCGTCGTAAATTTGTCGTTAATTTATTTCATTCAAAAAATAATTTTTGAGTTTTTTTTTATAATCAGGTCGGTCCAACCATTAAATTTTGTGATCAGCGTTCTAGGGGATTCGGACTCGGCACCTCCCGCACGCATGCTGGGCGCGTTACCGCTGAACCAAATACTAATCTCAATCATTTATATGTTCTTAAAAAAAATACATATAAAAAAAGAAAGAAATTAGCGACGGATTTATGACCCGTTATTGAATTTATTCCGGCGTTAGTCCGTCGCTAAATCGCAATTCGTTTTTTTTTTCGGTCGCTATTCCGTCGCAAATTTTGAATTTTCTTGTAGTGAACATAAGATTATTAGTACTTTATTTTTCTTCTATATTAGATATTCTATACTTATAAATTTATGTTTGTTATTGAATTGTTACTATTTTAAACAGGTAGAAGAAGTTTTTTTTTTAAAAAAAATAGAAATGCATTAATTCAACTCCCCATTAAAATGAATTCATAACCTATCGAATATTAACTAGGTGCTTAAACTATTTACGGTCGGCTATAGTGAAGAAAAAAATAGATGGAATTAGGGTTTTACCTAAGGCTGATACCATATAAAAATATATCTCCCTCGTTATTCAATCGAGGGGGCGTTTGGTATAACTGTCGGGAATCACTATGAGTATGAGTTTGATAGTAAAGAGGATGGGTATGAGTTTAGATTTGGGAATCATTCTCAATTTTTGGTGTTTGGTTTATGAGATGGTTTGTGAATCATTTTCAGTTTTGATGATTTTTTTAAAGTTAAAAGGTTTAGAAAAGAATTAAAATATTATATAAATAATAATTAATTTAATAATAAAATAAAAATTATATTATATTAAAAACAAATAATTTATTATCTATTTTATAAAATATAAAATAAAAGATTGTTTAATAATAACATTATTATAATATAGTATAAAAATAAAAAATAAAATAATATGAAATAAAATCTAAAAAAAAAATAGATTTGGTAATAAAATTTGGGAATGAAAATGAAACCCACCATTTTGGAGGGTTTTGGTGATTCCCAAATATTTGGAAATCATTCCGATACCCTTCAACCAAACGGTGAGTTTCGGAATCATTTCATTCTCTCATTTCGAAACCCACCAACCAAACGGACCCTGAATGTATACTAGTTCAGAGATGTGTATATAAAAGTATATCTAAACTATAAATAAGGAAACAATAAAATATAAATGATACATCAAATCTTGACTATATTTAGCAGTTTGTATACGTAAATTATCGATCTAGAAAGTGTTAGGGACATGCAAACTGAAAAATTATTTCATCACTTCACCAATTAGGCCACCTAATTCCGGTTAATGAGTTGGAGTTTTTTCAAATCAGATGACTGCATCATATGAATATTTTGACAATTTGAATAAGACGTTAGTAGTGAGCAAGTTTATTCAATAAATCCTGAATTATCATAACCATTGGATCAATAAAATAAAGGATCCAGATTCTTTCTCATTTAGCATGTGAAAAGCTATTATTATATGATCACTACTCTCTCTCTCTCTCTCTATATATATATATATAGGGTAGTGATCAGGTGAGAATAAGAGTTACTACGAGAAATAAGAATAAATCTCGCGCGTCCATCTCATCAAATCGACGAACATGATTCATTCTCAGCAAATTGAAAAACGCGGCATTTTTGCCCCAATATCCTGCAGTTTTAGCCTTTAAAGGCTAAAACTGTAAAAAAACTCAAACACAGACATCAACCTGCATTTTAAGCCCGATTTACTTCATTTTTAGCCCGGTTTACTTCATTTTTACACAAATACGAATTAAAAAAAATTAAACATCTTCTTCTTCAAAGAAGCAACACGAGCGTAGTCTCTATAAAACTCAATACCAACATCAACAGTTCTAAAAACTCTGCCCTTAAAATGCTTCATCTCATCAACACACTTTGGAATAAATGAACCTGTAAGATACAAAAATGCACAAACTTAACACTAAAAATGCACAATACAATAGTAAAAATGAACGTCGATCTGAATAAAACAAATTTTTTAAAACTATATTCATGCAAAATAAACAAAGTCGAGACCGAACACGAATGCAAAATCCAGAAACAAAGAAAAAAATCCGATCGACAAAAGAAATATAAATCAAATCGAACGAAGAAGGAAGAAGAAATCAAATCGCGCGAAGAAAGGAATAAAAAATCTAATGAGATACTATTTCAGATTTAAAAAAAAGCTAAAATTACAAAAATAACCTTAATTTTGCAAAACTGCAAGATAATCGAGGAAAACTGCATGCGGAGTGAAATAGATCACGAGCGTTGAAATCACAAAATCAAAGCCTGAGATTTATTCTCATTTCTCATACTAAAAACTATTCTCATATAATCACTACTCTCTCTCTCTCTCTCTCTATATATATATATATATATATATATATATATATATATAGGGAAGTGATAAGGTGAGAATATGAGTTCCTATGAGAAATAAGAATAGATCTCGCGCGTCCACCTCATCAAAGACGGCATTTTTGGCCCAATATCCTGCAGTAAAGGCTAAACTGTAAAAATACTCAAAGACAAACAACAACCTGCATTTTAAGCCCGATTTACTTCATTTTTAGCCAGATTAACTTCATTTTTACATAAATACGAATTAAAAATAATTAAAATTACACCGCATTAACTGTCGTAAGTTCATTTTTGACCATCCTACGTGCATCTATAAGAATGCTATCATGCATTTTTGGTTACATTCTTATTGACTTTGACACAATTCCATGAATCACAATATGTCAACTTTTTACATTTTGCACACATTCTCATTGGTTTATCCAACATTCTAAGAGCTTTCTCATTCCTCGAAGCAATTCGACTTCCACTGTCTTTGGTTTTCACAATAATTGGAGGCAACACTTCAATATTTTCATGAACCGATCGACCATAAAAACCTTCAAACATCTTCTTCTTCAAAGCTGCAATACTAACATAGCCCCTATAAAACTCAATACCATCATCAACAGTTCTAAAAACTCTGCCCTTAAAATGCATCATCTCATCAACACACTTTAGAATAAATGAACCTGTAAGATACAAAAATGCATTAATTTAACACTAAAGATGTACAATACAAAAGTAAAAATGAACGTCGATCTGAATAAAATATTTTTTAAAAACTATATTCATGCACAATGAATCAATTACGAACAGAATTAACAATTTCAAAACTAGATTAAATCATCTCTTAACATTAAAAAACATCATATAAAGCATGAACACTATCGAAAATAAAAAATACAAAGCTATGAACTTACCTTCAGATGCTCAATCAGACATGTCTTCTTCAAACGACCGAAGTCCAAAATCAAAAACTGAACTCAATAACAACCACAATTAACAAAGTCGAGACCAAACACGAATGCAAAATTCAAAAACAAAGAAAAAAATCTAATCGATAGAAGAAATATAAATCAAATCGAACGAAGTAGGAAGAAGAAGAAATCACATCGCGCGAAAAAAGGAATAAAAAATCTAATTAAATATGGAAGGAGATACTATTTAAATTTTAAAAACCCTAAAATCACAAAAATAACCTTAATGAATCAACACTGCAGGATAATCGAGAAAAACTGCACATGGAGTGAAATAGATCACGAGCGTTCAAATCAAAAAATCAAAGGCTGAGATTTATTCTCATTTCTCATACTAAAATGTAAAAAGTTGAGCTATCGTGATTCATGGAATTGTGTCAAAGTCAATAAGAATGTAACCAAAAATGCAAGATAACATTCTTATAGATGCACGTAGGATGGTCAAAAATGAACTTACGACAGTTAATGCGGTATAATTTTAATTTTTTATTCGTATTTATGTAAAAATGAAGTGAATCGGGCTAAAATGAAGTAAATCAGGCTTAAAATGCAGGTTGCTGTTTGTGTTTGAGTATTTTTACAGTTTTAGCCTTTACTGCAGAACATTGGGGCAAAAATGTCATCTTTTTTAATTTGCTGAGAATGAATCCAGTTCATCAATTTGATGAGATGGACGCGCGAGATCTATTCTTATTTCTCATAGTAACTCCTATTCTCACTTGATCATTACCTTAAACTTTCGATAAGAAAATATGTTAATCCTGAGATCAGACTTAGGCTAAGGTGCAGCGGAAGTCTTTCAAGGTTGAGACCTTCGAGCTGGTGATTCTTGCACCAACTCAAGTTTAGAAATGCGGTTGTTTTGCTGGTCGAATGTATTACTCAGGCGATTTCATTAATATACTCCAGCACTATGTGTTGGATTTTAAATCTAGTGTGGAAACTTAAAGAATGCATTAAATAACACGAGAATTTATAGAGGTTTGGACCAAATGGTTCTACGTCCTCTCTTTAGACATGCAGTCTCGAAACACTAAATTGTAAATTACAAAGATATCAATGATCTATTACTAGCTACTGAATGTCACGTCTACCAATCTACTAGCGCATTCGCCAAGTCCTTTGCAATCAAGAACTTTTTCAGGCTTGAAGCGTGACACACCACCTTGACCTTCAAATTGGACGTGAGAGTTTGAGTTCAT
The DNA here is from genome assembly GCA_026898455.1 of Plectranthus barbatus. NCBI lineage: Eukaryota > Viridiplantae > Streptophyta > Magnoliopsida > Lamiales > Lamiaceae > Plectranthus > Plectranthus barbatus. The sequence goes on along the minus strand of JAPKLW010001517.1, from coordinate 181,502 downwards.
CACAAGAACGTCAGTTGTTGGTATACACCCGTTGTTGGTCCCAAAATCAGAGTACGTAATATGCAGCGAAAGTAAAAATATGAACTTGCACTTGTTCTACTAAACCAATAGAACTTAGTTTAGGGTACTTGAAAAACATTAAGCTTAGGTCTGTCGATATTAAGTAAGTTTCACAGTATATACTCTTCAATACTTTGACAAGTATTGAAGGTTATGAAAGTAAGTTTGCGAAACTAAACAAGACAGGAATATAAATGAAAGCAGTAAAGAACACAAGATATTTTATAGTGGTTCGGATCTAAAAATCCTACATCCACTCTTCAGACCCTTGGTCTAGATAAATCACTAAGTAAATACAAGCCTCCTTACAATCTATACACAACCCGTTGGCACCTCCGTCCTTTGGCCTGCTATGGTCACTCGCCTAAGAACTCCTGGTGGCTGGATGTTTACTGTTCTTTCCAGTACTCAGGTGGTTGGCAAAAGCCTGTGAGAATCAGAATCCCAGAGTAGGAAACTGACTGCTATGAATATTGGAAAGATATATTCACCAAATGATAGCTTTAGCTAAAAAGCTTCAGTCTCGTGCTAAGAGAGTGTAGCACAAAGTAATAACTTGAGTTAGGAACTCAAGTCTCGTGTATGAAAACATGGAAACTCAGAGAGTTTTAGCAGAGAGATGGCTTAGATATATGCTCTTTGTAGAGTGAAATTCGTTAACTGTTTAAGGTTGGGGGCAAACCTATTTATATAGGACTTCTTGAGCATTTTGAATCTATGCCCGTTAGACACATAAATCCAGTCATTAGACTCATGGACGATATCGTCCAATCATAGCACATGCTATAGGTGTGCTCTGCTCTGTCAGTGTACTATACACTAACTTTGCGTCAGACTAAGTTTCAGTCTGAGGAATCCAAGTTTTAATATCCTCGTATTGACTTTTACTTAGGCATGAATATGTCGAAGTCTGACCGAGCTTTGATCTCTTTGAATAACTTGTGCTTTGAAGGTAGAGGCTCTTATACTGACTTCCTATAGTCAGTATAGCTAGCCCTCATACTGACTTTTCATAGTCAGTATGGCTAAGCCTCATACTGACTTCCCATAGTCAGTATGGAAAATCCTATACTGAGTATCCCAAAATCAGTCTTGGTCAAGACCATACTTGGTGAAAACCAAGTTTCAAGGCGTACATTTCTTCAGTTCTTGAGCATTTTCAATGATTGGTCTTCAACCACTAAGTTCTATTACAACTCGATTGATCCTATACAAGGATTACAGTTTTAGAACTCTAGAAACTGAAAAACTGACTGAGATGGTTTTTACAACGTTTGACCCACCAAAACACAAAAAGTAAAGGAAGGATTTCTCTAACAAAAATCTTAACACACCGTGATAGTTGCCACCAAAAAAGTGACAACTCCAAGACATTTTCTTACTCAAGAAGTAAGAAAATAGAGTTAGCTCTTGCTAAAAAACACAAAGCCTCATGTTCAAGAATGAACACGGGAAGTTTGATAGAATCAGCCTGAAAGCTTTAGAATATGGAAATGGTAGCTTTTTGAGAAATCGGCAAAGAGTGCAAGAAGATAAGAATTTTTAAGTTCTCTCAATAACCTTCTCAAGGTGAAATGCGGCCTATATTTATAATTGTTCCTTGGAAGGTTTGAATTTATTTGTCGTTTAGAGCCATTGTGAGACAAAAGGAATGCGTCCTGTCGAAGTCTCACTTTTCTGACTCGCAGAGTCCTTTTTGTCAGAGCAGGTGAACTTTTATTGCGCTGGTTAGAATGACTCTTTTAGCTAGTCCGAGGAATATTTGTTGGTTGATTCCTGAGACAAACAAGCCTTGAAAACTTCAGACTTTAAGTTCTCCTTACATAAATCTTGTCATGAGAAAGTCCTTGCTTGTTCTGACATGAGTGTCTTCTAGCTGGTTGGGTAGCATCTTGTTGGTTAAGTCAAGTTGATAAGCTCCCTGCCGGTAATCCTCCAGTTGATGATGATGTGCAGCCAGCTCATCCAAAGACACTTTATTGGTAAGAAAGTGTTAGTCAGCAACACATACAAGCCTATTTGCAGGTAAAGAATGTGTCAGCGTATTCCCTGAGTCTTGTCAATTAACTTCTATTACAACTCGATACTTTCTATACAAAATATACAAGTTTAAACTAATCTAACTATACACTAATTTAATGAAATGCTTGACTCATTAAGATAATATATAAAAAAGAAATACTAACAATATATAATATTTAATTAACCAATTAACTAACCACCCATTGTAAATCTGAACAGGAGTTGTATTCATACCCTACAGAATTTGCTTTATGATTGCCAAACATAAATAAATATCTAATAAAATTCTATATGTAGTAATAAAAAATGATGAGGTTAGGTTTCATTATAATAATAAACCGGCCCATGGAAACATGACTATAATAATATTGAAACTTCTAGGAATTCTTAAAATATATAAAGTAACATTTGCGAATAACTTGAAGCATTTTTTTTTTTATCATAGTGAGTTTGTGTGAGATGCATAAATATATTGATATTTAGACATAGAATTATTGAGTTCACAATAAACGGTTAACCAATATGAGAATTTCAGTATGAATGAAATATGAAAGAACTCTCGATTAAAAACGATTGAACAAATTTTTTATGATAAAAATTTGTGCATGACAGTGAGACAACTCTGCATTTTGAACATAATTATTATTTATGCAAAAAAAATTTCAATTGAAATAAATATATCATTTATTAAGTTTAAATACATTATTTTATATTCTCCAAATGGAACTTTTAAGTTGTAAAATAGAATTTCAAACAGAATACAGTCTATCATCTCACAAATTTACGGTCTCTCTTTTTTTTTTAATTTATTTATCGGTAGTTCAATATTCATTTATTTCACAAGAAAGGTTAGGTGTCAAAATAATTTCAAACATGAAAGTTGAAATGACAACACTTGGAATGCACATGACTCGAGAATATATGTGGCCGGGTTAGAAAAATGAAAAGGCCCAACTTAAAATATCATAGAATTAGACTTTTTTTAAATAAGGAATTTGTTAAGAATTGAGTTTCGGTTCATCTTTTTATTTGATGTTTTGGTGTCTTTTAAGAGTATAATTTTCATATAATTCTTATATAGGATTTATTGAGTTGTAATAGAAATAAAAAACGTAGAAATTGAAGATCGAGCAGACAGAAACTTAGTTTCTGAAGAAGGAAATTGGAGAAGCCAAAGCTCGAGAAGTCCGGAAATCAAGTTTAGAACTTGTGTTTGAATATATGAAGAAAATTGAAATATCCAAAAATTGAGTTTTTGGAAATTGAGTTTTCACTGAAGATAGGCAGAAACATAAAACTTGAAAATAGGAGGAATTCAATTTTAAGTTTCAGAAGTTGAAAAGCACGTGAAATTCAAGGGGACAAGAGGAATCCGAAGTGGAACTCGAAATTCCTTAAAGTGTTGAGCATCTTTTACTACGAGGAAACTTAAGCTTGAGTTCATCGGACTGAAACTGAGTCTAACAAGAGTAGATAAAAATACACTGCCAAAAGTGAAAAGTGGATCTCAGAGCAGACAGAAGAATGACAATGATTGGACGACACAATCCTTGTCTCTAACGGATGCATTTATGTCTCTGATGGACAAAAATTCAAATTGTCGAAACTTCTGCCTATAAATAGGAGACACCTCGATAGAAAAAAAAACTTTAGTCTCTCAAAAAGCTAAGTTGAAACTCTGTCGAAAAGTTCACTCAAAAGCTCTCAAAAGTTTTCAGCATTTCGTGTTTGAACACGAGGCTTAGCATCTTTGCTCAAGTTAATCATTCTGTGTATCTGTCTAAGTGCACGAGGGTGAAGCTTTCCAAGCTTAAGTTATCTACTTGGTGTTTATTAATTTTTAAGTAATAAACACATCAATCAATATTCTACTCTGGAATACTGATTCCGACGGGCTTTGCCAACCAACCTGAAGTTCTGGAAAAACCGCAAACATCCAACCATCTAGATTGAAGGCTGTGGGGTGCGTCCTTGATCACTGTGTAAATTACAGATTAATTATAATATAGTTAGCAAATAAATTTATACTAACCCGAAGGTTGTCGAACCCACAGTGATGGAGCCCAAGTAGCAGTTGTGAGAGACGATCCAGTCTACATTCCTAGTGGGCCGATGACTAGAGCTCGAGCAAGGACTTTGAGGGCTGAATAGAGCTTATTGATTAAAGACATTTAGGCTGCAATTGTTTCCCAAGAATCGATGTTGATTAAAGAGTTAAACGAAGACCCAAAAATTATTAATTTAATTATGTGTAGTGATTGAGCTTAGTTTAATTTTATTCCATTATTTTGGGCCAACATGTTTAGGCCTTGCTTTATTAATTTTCAAACTTTTAAGTTAATTTTTTAAAATATTTAATTTTCAAAATTATACTTCCTTATTAGTTTAGGGTTTGAGTTGCCTATATATAGGCCTTGTATGGAACAATTTTGATTCAGTTTTCAATTTAATAAAATTTGTGAGGTTTATTTCCTTTATTTCTAAAAGCTCAACTTTTCGAAAATTTTATTCTTCCATAGGGTTTTCGATTTCGACTAATTAATCGGACAGTCATATCAATTGGTGGTGTCTTCGCGTATATCCTTCCTTATTGGATCAATTCGCTTCTTGGGTCGTAGGAGATTTATTCTGGACTACGGTACTTGAAGGTTTTCGAATCCAAAGGTGTTGGATCCTTCCATCATTCGATTTCTATTTGCTTCTGCGTCGTATCTGAGTCGTACCGTTTGAGTTCTTGGGCTACGATCTAAACCTTCCGGTGAGGATCGTATCATTTTGGTATCAATATCCAGGTCGTACCCTTCCTTTTCCTTTTCTTCAATTTTCGTGTCTATTAGTGTTAAAAAAATTCGAGTCTTGCTTATTTAGGATTCTGTCCTTTGTTCTATTTCGTGCGTGTCATTTTCGTGTCCTTATTGTCGTGTCGTGTGTCTGCCTTGATAGGGTCAAAATTTTTGGAGTGTTAGGGTTTTGAGATTTTGAGTTTCCCTGTGTGTCAAGATTTGAATTATCTTTCTTTCCATATTAGATTAAGTCAAGTCTTTCCTTATACCTTTTTACCTTATTCAAACCTTCATTCCTTGGTGGCCATATTCTTTACTTCTTGATTGGATTACCAAACAATTTGGTAATTATTTATAAAAAAGGGGCGAAAAAAATTCGAACAAAATATAAAAGATAGAGTTCGAAGAGAAATTTTTTTAAAAAAATAATCGAAAAAAGTGTTGGGAAAATAAAAAAAGAGGGGGAGTAAAATTAAATAAAAAATCCCTAAATTTATTTCTACTAGTGCCTTTTTGTCATTTTCGTCGGTAAACTCCATTTTTGTCGTAACTTTTGCGTCCGGTGTCCGTTTCTGGCTTAATTGTGCTTTTCAGAAACATCTCGGCGAGCTCTTCAAGACACACTGCTTTGCTGTGATATAAGGTGATTTTTGGCCAAATTCTTTTGTTTTCGAGTAGTTATTGCCCTCCGAAAGTTTTTTCAAAAAAATGTCGTTCGTTTTTTGTCGTTTACCTTCCTAGAATCGTCTGGAGTCTTTCCGTCCTGTTGGTTCGTCGAATTGCAGTCCGTGGAATTTTATAAGAATTTTTGAGTTTTTTTGGAAAGGAAAAAGAGTGGTAAATGGCAAGAGTGTGTGAGATTAATAGAGGGACTAAAAAAGCCATTCATACTGTGAGCGATACACGAGTGTGAGTGTTTGACATAACTGAGTGATACACGAGTGTACGTGAGGTGGTGAGGTCCTTCTTTTATCTTTCTATCTAACCTTTCATGTAGGTATGTCTAAAAGTAGTGGTTCTGAGGAGTTGAAAGATGATGAGATTGTTGGTGGTGGATAGGTCAAGTACTTGATGGAGGCCATGAAATCTGAGTTGACTAGGTTACTGAAGAGTGAGATGAATGACATGCATCAATGAATGGATGACCTCGAGATCTCTGTGACAGAAAAGGCTCGGCGGGATTCAGCTGGTAGTCATAAGAGTACTGGGAAAGGAGGACGTGGCAAAGGCTCGTATAAGAGACAGAATCCTCAGTATGAGGAGGATGCCAATAACTATGCTGATGAAGATTCATATGAAAATAATCTAGGGACAATCAAGATGAACATCCCATCTTTTCAAGGAAAGAATGACCCCGAGTTATATCTGAAGTGGGAGCGAAAGGTGGAGATGATGTTCGACTGCCACAACTACTCTGAATTGAAGAAAGTAAAGATGGCTGCAGTAGAGTTCTCGGATTATGCCCTCGTGTGGTTGGATCAGTTGGTCACTAGTAGGAGGAGGAATAGGGAAAGACCTATAGAGATAGGGGATGAGATGAAGGTTGTTATGAGGAGGCGCTTTGTGCTGAATCATTACTACTGTGAGCTGTATAACAAGCTGTAGGGTTAGAGGCAGGGTACCTGAAGTGTGGATGAGTACTATAAAGAGATGGAAGTGGCTATGATCCGAGCCAATATCGTGTAGGATAGAGAGGCGACGATGGCTAGGTTCCTGGCTGGGCTGAATAGGGAGATTTGGAATACGGTGGAGCTGCAGCATTATGTCGAGCTAGAAGACATGGTCCACATGGCAATCAATATTGAGGGACCGCTTAAGAGGAGGGGTAACGACAATAATATGAGGCAGAATCCTATAGGGTGGAGAGAATACCAGACTGGAAGTGGTTCATCACCAAAATGAGCTCCGTGGAAGGAGGAGGAGCAGCCTTGAAGGGAGAAGAAGCCGTTTGTGAAGCCCAGGTCAGACTCCGCAGCTCAAGGTAAATCTGTTACCACTGAATTTCGTAATAAAGATCGCAAGTGTTATAAGTGTCAGGGTTTTGGGCGTATTGCTAATGACTGTCCAAATCAGAGAGTCATGGTAATTTGAGATGATGGAGAGATTGTGATTGATGAGGAGACTGATCCGGAGATGCCTGATTTGGATGATCTTGATGAAGATGTAGAAGAGACTGAGGCGCCTGCAGCGCTGAATTTTGTGATGAGAAGGGTTTTGAATGCACAACCTGCAGTCGAAGGTGTTGAGCAGAGGGAGAACATCTTCCATACACATTGTCATATCAACGATAAGGTTTGCAGCATGATTATAGATGGCGGCAGCTGCACCAATGTGTCGAGTCAGTCGATAATGACAAAGCTAGGGTTACAGGTGATGAAGCACCCTAGACCATACAAGCTGCAGTGGCTGAATGATAGTGGAGTCATCAAGGTCGTGAAGCAAGTCAAGGTACCGTTTTGCATAGGGAAATATGAGGATGAGGTGTTGTGTGATGTGATTGTTATGAAGGCGAGTCATATACTTTTGGGGCGTCCGTGGCAGTTTGATAGGCGTGTGAAGCATGATGGCTTCACAAAAAAGTATTCCTTCGAGTACAAGCAGAGAAAGATCTCACTTGTTTATCTGACCCCTAAACAAGTCTATGAGGATCAAGTCCAGTTGCAGAAGGAGTCGGGTGATGAGGCGCAACCACAAAATAATAAGGAGAAAGGCGTGGTGCAACAATCATTTCTAGCTAGGGTTGGGGATTTGCAGTGGGCAGTTCAGGAGGATAAACCATTGGTGTTGTTGATCTACAAGGAGAACCTGATTTTAACTAATATTCCTGATTCTCTACCCCTTTCTATTTCCTCTCTTTTGCAGGATTTTGAGGATGTATTTCCAGATGATACCCCTACCGGGCCGCCACCCATTCGTGGGATTGAGCATCAGATTGACTTTGTGCTTGGAGCAACCCTTCCGAATAGACCAGCTTATCGAACCAGCCCAGAGGAGACGAAGGAACTGGAGCGGCAGATTGGAGAGTTGCTGGCCAAGGGGCACGTGAGGGAGAGTTTGAGTCCTTGTGCAGTTCTAGTTTTACTTGTGCCCAAGAAGGATTCGACCATGAGGATGTGCTGTGACTGCCGTGCTATCAACAACATTACGATTAAGTATCGCCATCCTATCCCTCCTTTAGATGACATGTTAGATGAGTTGCATGGTGCTTGTGTATTTTCTAAGATAGACTTGCGAAATGGTTATCATCAGATTAGGATTAAGGAGGGAGATGAGTGGAAAACTGCTTTTAAAACTAAGTTTGGGTTGTATGAGTGGTTAGTCATGCCTTTTGGTTTAACCAATGCTCCTAGTACTTTTATGCGTCTTATGAACCATGTTTTGAGAGCTTTTATTGGCAGATTTGTAGTGGCTTATTTTGATGACATTCTGATTTATAGTAGGAGTTATGATGATCATTGTGAACATTTGAAGTCTGTTTTGGATGTACTTCGCAGGGAGAGATTGTTTGCTAACATGAAAAAGTGCATCTTTTGCACAGATAAGTTGGTGTTTCTTGACTTTGTTGTTAGTGCAAATGGAGTGCAGGTGGATGAAGAGAAAATTCGAGTTATCAAGGAGTGGCCGCAGCCTAAGAACGTTGGCGATGTTCGTAGTTCTCACAGACTTGCCAGCTTTTATAGGCATTTTGTACCCCATTTCAGCAGCATTGCAGCCCCATTGACTGAAGTGATTAAGAAGATTGTGGAGTTCAGATGGGGAGAAGAGCAAGAGAAGGCTTTTGAGTTGCCGAAGTACAAGTTGACACATGCCCCGGTACTATCTCTTCCTAACTTTTCTAAGACATTTGAGATTGAATGTGATGCTTCTGGGGTTGGTATTGGTGCAGTTTTGATGCAGGAGAAGAGGCCCGTGGCATACTTCAGTGAGAAGCTGAATGGAGCGACGTTGAACTACCCTACTTACGATAAGGAGCTATATGCCTTGGTGAGAGCCTTAAAAGCGTGGCAGCATTATTTGTGGGCTAAGGAGTTCATCATTCACACCGATCAAGAGTCGCTGAAGCATCTGAAGGGGCAACACAATCTGAATAAGAGGTATGCAAGATGGATGGAGTTTGTAGAGACCTTTCCTTACGTCATCAAATACAAGCAAGGTAAGGAAAATGTGGTGGCTGATGCATTGTCTCGGAGGTATGCCATAATCTCTACTTTAGATGCTAAGGTAAGGAAAACATGGTGGCTGATGCATTGTCTCAGAGGTATGCCATAATCTCTACTTTAGATGCTAAGTTACGTGGATTTGAGTGCATAAGGGTTTGTAAGCTTCTGATGAGGATTTTGGTGATATTTATGTTGCATGTGAGACATCTGCTAGTGGTGAATACTTTAGGCATGATGGATTTTTGTTTAGGAAAAATAAGTTGTGCATTCCTAGGTGTTCTCTACGTGAATAATTATTGCTAGAATCACATGGTGGGGGCTTGATGGGTCAATTTGGTATTGCTAAGACTTTGGCAGTGTTGCATGAGCATTTATTTTGGCCTCGCATGAAATGTGATGTTGAGAGGGTCTGTGGTAGATGCAATACTTGTAAACAGGCTAAGTCTCGGTCTAGTTCTCATGGATTGTATACCCCTTTACCTATCCCTACTGCACCTTGGGTTGATATTTCTATGGATTTTGTGCTAGGTTTTCCACGTACTGCGCGTGGTAGTGATTCTATATTTGTTGTTGTTGATAGGTTTTCTAAGATGGCTCATTTTATTCCTTGTCATAAGTCTGATGATGCATCCCATGTTGCTGCTTTGTTCTTTAGAGAAGTTGTTAGATTGCATGGTATTCCTAGGACAATTGTTTCTGATAGAGACTCTAAGTTTTTGAGCTACTTATGGAAGACTTTGTGGTGTAAGTTAGGAACTAAATTGTTGATTTATACTACTTGTCATCCACAAACTGATGGTCAAACTGAAGTAGTAAATATGACTTTATCTACAATGTTGAGAGTTGTACTTAAGATGAATATTAAGAATTGGGAAGAATGTTTGCCTCATGTTGAGTTGCTTATAATCGTTCAGTTCATTCTGCTACTCAGTTTTCCCCTTTTGAGATTGTCTATGGTTTTAATCTTTTGACTCCTTTGGATTTATCTCCTTTACCTGCACAAGAGTTTACTAACCTTGATGGGTAGAAATGAGCTGATTTTGTGAAGCAGATTCATGAGAAGGCTAGGCAGAACATTGGGCGCTGTACTGAGCAGTATGTCAAGCAAGCAAATAAAGGGCGCAAGAAGATGTTGTTTGAGCGTGTAGATTGGGTTTGGCTGCATATGAGAAAGGAGAGGTTTCCTTTGCAGCGGATATCAAAGTTGTTACCTCGTGGAGATGGTCCCTTACAAGTAGTGGAGAAAGTGAATGATAATGCCTACAAGTTGGACTTACCAGGTGAGTATGATGTTAGTGCTACATTTAATGTTGCTTATTTAAGTCCTTTTGATGTAGGAGACAGCTTGGATTTGAGGACAAATCCTCTTGAAGAGGAGGGGAATGATGGAGCCCAAGTATCAGTTGTGAGAAACAATCCAGTCTACATTCCGAGTGGGCCGATGACTAGAGCTCGAGCAAGGACTTTGAGGACTGGATTGAGCTTATTGATTAAAGACATTTGGGCTGCAATTGTTTCCAAAGAATTGATGCTGATTGAAGAGTTAAACGAAGGCCCCAAAATTATTAATTTAATTATGTGTAGTGATTGAGCTTAGTTTAATTTTATTCCATTATTTTGGGCCAATATGTTTAGGCTTTGCTATATTAATTTTCGAATTTTTAATTTAATTTTCGAAATTATATTTAATTTTCGAAATTATTCTTCCTTATTATTTTAGGGTTTGAGTTGCCTATATATAGGCCTTGTATGAAACAATTTTGATTCAGTTTTCAGTTTAATAAAATTTGTGAGGTTTTTCTCCTTTATTTCTGAAAGCTCAACTTTTTAAAAATTTTATTCTGGACTATGGTACTTGAAGGTTTTCGAATCCAAAGGTGTTGGATCCTTCCATTGTTCGATTTCAGTTTGCTTCCGCTTTGTGTCTGAGTCGTACCGTTCGAGTTCCTGAGCTACGATCTAAACCTTCCGGCGAGGATCGTATCACATAGTGACAGTGCAACGAAAAAATATTTCATGTACTGGATGCAGTTTATCAATTCTTTATTTGAGTGAATCAGAATTGAGATTAGTTTTTTTTTTTCAATTTAGAAAAAAACTTTTGAATAAAATCAATAAATAAAAGCATAGATTCTAGGGCAATCAACCAATCCAATCGACATGCAATAACCAATCAATCTAACCCAAAATAATTATTAAGGTGGAAAATTTGATGTTTTGGAATTAATTTCTTGGTTGGGCAATTAAAACCTAGATTACTAATGTGTGACTATATCCTCTCGGTCTCAAGAACACAACACTAGTCAATCTCGATAAAGATACAGAATTAAACCCTACAATCGAATCTTCATTTTGAGACATAAAACAATTGTATCAAATTCTATTTTCATATTGTTAATTATCTCATCTCGGTCTCAAATTAACAACTATAAACCTAATCCAATTTTCATCTGTCGATCCTTCAATCGAAAATAGATTTTAAAATCAAAACCATTGAATTTGAACCAATTAAGTAGGGTTGGATTTAATTGAATTTTAACATCCTGAAAAGGATGGAGAAAACCCTAGAACCTGTTAGGGTTTCATGGACTAACATGTTAAAAACACAAATTGAATTCAACATAATAAACTTATTTGAATCATAAAGAAAGTAACAAGTAAAGTAAAGAAACTGAAAATATAAAGTTTTTGAATGCTAAAAATTAAAGTAGAAACATAAAGATTAAAAGACATTATTTTCTAGCTTCAAGGGTCCTATTTATAGGGGAGAAAATTGAATCTTCAAAAGGTAATGGGTCTCGAAAGGTAAATCTCCAAATTGGGTAAAAATTTCCAACTCCGCCTTCTGTGTCGATTGACATGGCGTGTGTCGATCGACACACATGCCAAGTTTACATGCATCTTTGTCTCTCTTCCTTGATCAATATCCGGCCTCCATGTCGGTAGACTCAGGATATCGATCGACATGGAGGTCAATCTTATCCCTTGTGTCCCCAGGTCTTCCTTCCACTTTGAGACTCCTTTGTCGTCTGTGTCGATCGACATAGGGACTGTCGATCGATACAGAGGCATTCTGGCGGATTTTCTCTCTTTTGATCAATAATTCATCTCTTTTGTACCTAAAAACCTACAAAATCAAGCACGACATGCGTAATATCCTCTATAAAAATCTCATGCTCAATTATTAACTTAAAACTAAAGCAAATGCAAGAAATAATAAATTAAAAAATGTGATAAGTGAGGCAAAATATGAGCTTATCAGTCCTCACTTCAGTTCTGAAGAAAGAGTAGATCGAATTTCCTGGGCGAGTGACTTAGCAGACCGAAGGACGAAGGTTTCCGACAGGCTAGCATAGATCGTGAGAAGCTTTGTAATCTGAACCTTAGTGGGTTCCCTATTAATTTTGAAAGAGTGTACGTAGGACTTAAAATTTCCTGAGTCGATTTACTGCTTTCCTTAAGTTTTTGCATTTTAAGTTTTCTTCTTATTTTAAACCTTCAATACTTTCCAAGTATTGAAGTGTATTACTGAAACTGAAACTTTAAACTTACTCTGAGCTAAATTGAGTTTTCAGAAGCTGAAAACTGAAAATTGACTTTCAGTTTTCAGAAGTGCAAGATCATTTTAATACTTCCGCTGCATACAATATATCTTTGATTTAGGGACCAACAAAGTGGTATCAGCGCCGGTCAATCCTTACAGGCTGGTTGATGTTGAAGTCGCCTAAGACCAAATCCATTTTCCTTGCACCTGTTTCTTTGTGTTTCTGTGTTTTAGCTCAGGTACTTAAGGACATTGAACGTTGAAAAGCTTCCCAAATATTCCGTAGAGAAGTTCTATGTAGGGATGTCAATCAGACCAACCCACCGGGTTTCGGGCCAACCCTATCGGGTTACGGGCTATTCGGTCCCAATTGAATTGGGCTGAAATTTTATTAGGCTAATTTTTTTTTATCCTAACCCTAACCCACTAATTTTCGGGCCAACCCATAGGGCTAAAAAGATTATGAATATGATTTTACCAATAAAATTTATGAATAATTTAATGATAAGCGAAAAAAATAATTAGACAAAAAATATGGGCATTCATCGAATTACCTACAACAAACAAAATAGAACATGTTTGATGACAAAATATTTGATTTTAGCTTTTACAAAAACAAAAGACAAATGTCAAGTACATCAACACATGTACAGATGTACCACTAGATCTTTGATTTTAGCTTGTACAAAAACAAAAAGACAAATGCCAAGTACATCAATATATGTACAGATGTACTACTAATCAACCACCAATCTATAATTTAAGTAATTGCAATATATTCTTGAGCAACACTTGAACATGCTCCACTCCCAGCTTCTTTATCTTCATCAGAATCTTCATCATCTAAAAAAAAATAACACGAATAAAATGCAAAAGATATTTTAATCATAAATAAAATTAACAATATTACCATCCGAAGGATAGCCATGCAACCAATTACGTGTACAAATCAGAGTTTGCACTTTTTCGGGAAGAAGTCTATTTCTGTACTTGTTCAATACATGAGCTCCAACACTAAAGCTAGACTTCGATGTTACTGTTGTCATAGGAATGCTAAGCACATCACATGCCATCCTGGCCAATTCTGGTCCAAAACTTGATTTCTTATCTTTCCAGAATTAAAGTACATTTATATCCTCATTCTCATCTGATTGCTCTTCCTCAAAATATTTATCCAAAGGTGATTTTATATCACTAGCAACACCTTTTTTCTTATAGTTCTTGTAATCCAGCATAAAATTTAGAGATACAAGTCAGCTGCCAACTAAAAGTATAACTAACATATAAATTCATTCATAATAAAATTAAAAAACAACTTACATTGATGTTAAAGAGACCAAAGTCTAAACCTTTTTCTTTCTCTGTTATGCTTGCTACACCTAACATGTCTATTTCTGCTACCTGAGAACTAGGAGCCCCCTTGAAGATGAAACAACAATTCTCGTTTTGTATTCATCATAAAGTAAATGTATCTTTCTCTTCAATTTCTCAACCTTCTTGTGGCTGGTGGTAGCATCAACTTTTGAATAACAGTACTCCAACATTGTCAATTTCATCCTTGGATCAAAGACGACTCCATAGCAAGTATTTCACTATACTGCTCCCAATATTTGTTAAACTTCTCTTTTATTTTGCAACTCATTTCTCTCACCACTCTATCATCCGAGAGAGAGAGAGAGAGAGAGTTCTTTTCCAACAAACACTGAATCTTCCAGATTTCCATAAAATATAAATTGGAAGTAGGATAAGATAAACCAGAAATCAAATTGGTTATCTAATAAAATGGGTGCAAGAAATCACTCATTTTCTCTCCTCTTTCCCATTCATCATCACTTGGACAATGTTTAAAATCCAAATCATCAAATGCAAGCATACCAAAAATGCTGCAATATTTGATTGCACTAGCAAGCATCATGTATGTAGATTTCCAACGTGTAGGCACATTTAAACAAAGTGAAGAAGTTACTTCAAAGCCAACTTTCTTGGCACATTCTCGGAACTTATTCATTCTAGCTTCTGATCCTTTCACATATTTGACACTTGCTCTAATTTTTTCTAAAGCATTATTAGCAACTTTCAACCCCTCTTGGACTATAAGGTTTAAAATGTGTGATGGACATCTCACATGAAAATACTCATCGTTGCACAACAAAGAGTTTTGCAATAGCAATCGCGATTTCAACATCTTCACCATGCTAATATTTGCAGATGCATTATCTAAAGTCAAAGAAAACACTTTCATGTCTATTTCCCAATCTACCATGCAATCATAAACCTTTTGAGCTAATTTTGGACATGAATGTGGGGGATGCATAACACAAAATGCAAGTATTTTGTTATTCAACTTCCAGTCATCATCCACAAAATGTGCAGTGACACAAATATAACCAACATTAGTACATGTTGTCCAAACATCAGAAGTTAAACACACCATACCAGGAATTCTTTTCAATATCAACTTCAATTTCTCCTTCTCAGAATGGTACATCTTCAAAACATCAGATGAAACAGTGTTTCTAGTTATAAATTGGATATTCGAATTCAAGTACTTTAAAAACCCTCTCATGGTCTTGTACTCAATCCACTTTAATGGAAGATCATGAGCAATAGAAACCTTAGTTATCCAATCACGACATATTTTTTTTAATTAATATTCTTACCCTTCACTCTCATTTTCCCTTCATAATCAACAAACATAGAACTGACATTATTTAACTTTGGCTTAATCTTACATATTTCCAAATGACGGCTTAAGAAAACTTGTTGTGTTCTATAGTAATACTACAGGACTAATGTGCAAGTATACACAAATCACAAGTAATATTGTCAAGAGAGACCAGACATCGTACCCAAGGGAGTGGGTTTCTAAATCGTGCACTATGAATTGTTTGCAATTTG
Organism: Plectranthus barbatus; assembly: GCA_026898455.1. Lineage (NCBI taxonomy): Eukaryota > Viridiplantae > Streptophyta > Magnoliopsida > Lamiales > Lamiaceae > Plectranthus > Plectranthus barbatus. The sequence goes on along the minus strand of JAPKLW010001517.1, from coordinate 166,035 downwards.
AGAAGAAAGTTTTATCTAAGTCTATTCAAAACATAAAATGCGCAACAATTATAATTCCAAACAAAGCTAAGATCAGTAATATTTCTTCACTCCACAAAATAAGCATAAAGGTTATGGTAAGTTTCACAAATACTAGAAAGCACACTCGGGTTATAGAATACAACTCACCACTGCTATCCTATATACTAGAGTTTATGTCTCGCAAACCCCTGAACCTTAGAACTTTTTCTAATATTGCCTAGTGAACTGTCGTCCTACTAGATCTACACCTTCTCACTAGAATTCATATGTCTATGCCTTTCTTAGTGATCAGACGATGACAAAATAAAACCAAGCTCGATTAAGTTGCATTGTCTCACATGTCTATGAAATCAACACAATTATCTAAAATCCCCTCGGCCTACTTCTCCTTTCGGTTTCCATAGGTGATGGGTTTCTATTCACTGTCGTGCTCAAGAAACAATTGAAAAACAGGATCAAAGATAAGTTCAGTTATGAGAAACTCAATTCTAATATATATTCAAGCAGATGGTGTTTTGCTCCACAACCCAAGTGTTAAATAGAGTTAGCTCATATTCAAAAATAAAGGAAATGAAATCATAAGATCATTCATCATCCCCAATACAACTTGAAAAATCTATCAACAAACTATAGACGATGACCCCTTATGTGCTCCGATTACTTCCTCTCCAAGCTCGATCTCTCAGCACATCTGCTCTCCGTTCGTGTGTTCTTGTAATTGTCTCCCTCAAAAAATGCCGAGCCTCTTTGTTGATATTATCTTTCCCTCTGCCGTTGATCTCCTTCTCCCTTCCATGATACATCCACGTGTACAAATGTCATTGTTTCCTTCAGACAAAGGATCGGCTTCCTTTAGTGCCACCTGTCTCTCCAGCAGACAAGATCAAAAAGGACCTTTATCCTTGTCTCTGAGTGGTCCCGGAGAGAGAAAGTCTTCAGTCTTCTTGTTCATGCATTTCCTATGCTCAAGCATATTTCTCAATCAGCATGCGGCAAGTAAGCTCTAGCATTCCGAACCTGGTCAAGACTTCACCAAATGCTTGCAAAAACTTATTAAAACTTGCACAATTTAAAATACTATGACTTAATTGCAAATAAGCATAAACAAGCAAAAAGGACTTTGATTGCTAAGCATCTTATTCAAAACAACATCTAAAGTTCATGAAAAGAGATCAAAAGATAACTCTTTATGAGAGTTATCACCCCCCCAAACTTAAGATGTTGCTTGTCCTCAAGCAACGAAAACAAACTAAACCAAAATTAAATTTGCAAGTAATAAGCTAGAATAGTTCATCTCCTTGTTTATGAAGCCTTCAGCAAAAATTAAAAAGAAAGCACGAGTAGTGGTTTTCTTGATTGCTCAACTTCAGTCCTCGTTCTTTGCAAAGTTTAACAATATACATTCATCTAATCTTACAATTCAAAGTCATCCGAAAAAGAAAATCAGATTTCAAGATAGCTAAAACAGAGCTGAACTTAACTTTAACTACTTATTCAAGATTCAATGCTCATCAATGCCATGTTTCTTTTCCTACCCAATCATCCTCTCTTGTTATCAACTAATAGTCTTCACATCCCACTTAGATCAAAAGGACTTTAAAAGCTTCTAATGTTAGGCCAAGGTTCAAGGTGAGAAAATTTGGAAAGAGTGACTTTAAGTCTAGAGGTGTTGTCTCCCTTGTTCTACCCTTGAATTTATTTCACTCTTCTTCCGATAATCCCCTTTTTTACAGTTTGTTAGTACTATCACACTTGGCTAAATCCCCAACAAACAATGTGGAGATTAGCTTTATTCCAAATATTTTATAGGCTAACACACATGCCTATTCTCTTTTTCTTTCTCTCTTTTTTTTTTCTTTTTTTTTTCAGGCCAAAATGCCTATCTTTTCTTTTCCTTTAAAAAAAAAAAGAAACAAGGGTAACAAGGTAACACTTCGGCTCGAAGTGACACCCCCCCAAACTTGAAACACAACATTGTCCTCAATGTTAGAGTAGAACTAGATCGGAACAACCCTCTAGACTAGGACGTGTATGGACTGTGGCTAACATGAAGTAGGTAAAAAAACAAGAAAAAGGCTCAAGCTCAAATCTAGGTGCAAAGGGAAATTCAATCATAGCAAAAAAAATCTTCTGAAGGCACAAAGATCAAGCAACTGCCTTAATCATCTCTAAGTAGTGCGCTTAGACCTAATTCATATCGACCAAGAGTGAACTTAGGGTAGATGACATTTCACAATATGAAATTCCAGATGTAGTACCAGCTAAGCTCAAGCTCATGTCTAGCATACCAGGTTTATTCAAAAACAATGATGTGGTCTAACTTTGTTTCGTAGATCCTGATATTATGTACAAAGTTAAACAACGAAAGTAAACGAGGATTGACTCTCAGCAATCACCATCACAACCACACATGCAGAAGAAAGAATGAGGAAACAAAATTCGAGGCATCATTAGGCATAAGGAGAATGAACTACTAGTCTTAGAACAGAATATTATAAAACCAAAAGAACTATCATGCTTTAACATGAAACAAGCATGAAAGTCTAGAAAATGATTCATCAAAAACTAACACCCAACAACTAAAAACAGAAATAACATAACCATACTAAAATTAAAGTTGTTTTTGCAAAACAAAGATAAAGGTGAGAAGGGACCCTGTCATCATGCTGAGCTTCCAGCAACTCCCGCCTTCTTTCCACGGCCACCCTTCCTTTTCATCAGCCGGCTGGTTTGAATCTTGATCTTCAGTATCACCTTGTGCATCATCCGAAATCCTTTCAGCAACTTTGCCTGTTTTGCCTTGATCACAGATAGCTCCTTCTGCAAAGCTTCCATTGCATCACCATCCGCAGCAGTTGCTTCCCCTTGAGCACGAGCCTGGGCTTGAGCATGCCATTTCGTCAAGTAAGGTATGTTAAAGTAGCTCTTGGCAATACTCCGCGGCCCATCCAAGTGAAAAGGAACCCCTGTACGCTTGCAGAGTTTAGAAATGAGCGAGGGGCAGAAGAGTGGCCCCGCTCTCTTTGAAGCTTGAGCTATGATGGAATCAATGATGAATGGTGCGATGTCTATAGGATCTCCCTTCACAATAGCCGCCACCATCAAAATTCTTTCTTGTCCAACCAGAGTGTTGTGAGTTGTGGAACTAATCCGGTTCCTCAAGAAGTGGATCCAAGTGTTTGCCTCGGTTGTGAGAAAGCTGGCTAGGGCAGACAGGTTGTCTTTAGTTTCATCCACCCATCGAGCTCCTGGTACAGACACTACACCCAGAGCTTCATCTAGTTGCTCCCTTGTCACTGAGTTCAGCAGATCCATAAAGGTATCGGGCTGCGACGGATGTGTTCCATGAACTGCGTGAACCGTTCTTGGGTTCAGTATTACCTCCTTCCCCCGGACGATTGCCCTAAGCTCATAATCCACCCCTGTTGACTGCTCACAATTAGCATAGAACTCTCGGACGAGAGCAATAACTAGCGCAGGCTGCATCACCACGAATGGTTCCCAGCCTAGTTGTTCAACACTTCGAAGTACGTCTGTAGGTAGTTTAGACAGATCCCTAAATCCCCTTTCCAGATTAAACTTGCGGCTCGCAAGCTCTTGCATTCTTTTCTGATGGAGCTTTGATGAAAATTTCGGGATTCTATCGATCTCTTCTGCAGACAACTCTAGAACCTTGGCCTTGCCACGCTTAATCTCTTTCTTCCTTGTGTTGTCGGACTTCTTCACGGAGCTGCCTCCCACTTCCTTGACAACAACTTGCTTCACACGCTTTCCAGTATTCTTACTCCTCAAAATCCCCTTGTCATCTTCAATAGTTTCCACCCGCTTCCTCTTCTTGGGTGTTGGCTTCTTCTCAGGTACAGGTTTCTTCCCTTTTGTAGTTGGTTTTTCTCCAGATGTGACTGCTTGCTCTTGCAATGCTGTAGCATTGACTGCTTCATCGTCCTCTTCAACTTCGATGCTCTCACTCATTTCCTTTTCTTTAGGAAGAGACTGATCATGGGTCTTCGATCTTTTCTGAGCACTGGGCTCACTCTCCGCTGCAGGCTCTTCAGACTGGCCTGCCTCTGTTTCTTTTGTACTATTAGCATCACCCTCTGATTTCTCTGACTCATGCTCGCTTTCTGGCTCTTCAGACTGGCCTTCAGCATTGTCCCCTGCCTCTGTTTCCACATTTTCAGTCTCCGGTTGCTCTAATTCATGTTCTGCTGCTGGCTCCTCAGACGGCCATCCACACTTTCCTCTCCTTCGGATTCCGCATCTTTAGATTGTGCATCGTCCTTGTCTTCAGCAACAGCTTCCTTTGCGGGGTTCTTTACAGTTTCAAGTTCAAGTTTTGATGTGGCTGCGTCAACCAAATCCATCAGGTTCCCTTGCTTAGGCTTGGTACCCGCAGTCTTAGGCTTCTTAACTGGTTCATCAGGAATCTCCACTGGATTCTCTGCACTGGTAGGTGGTAACTTCGCGTTCCTTTGAGCCATGATTGAGACAGCAGCGCTGCTTGACCTCCTCAATGGTGGAGTGGGCTCCGGCCTCTTAGCCTTCTTGGTAGTCTTGGGTTTTTATGAAGCTGGTCTCGCCTTTTCAGGAGTCATCACAGGGGACTCAACTTCCATCCCTGGTCTCTTCTTCCCGCTTTGCTTCGTCCTCATGTTCAAATCTACAAAACGCAAATTTCAGACCCCAATTTCCAAGAGCAATAAATAGTATTCAATTGCTTAAAATTTTCTTTTCAAATCAACATGTTCACCCCCAAACTTTGAGTTCACTCAAAGTTTCATGGAACAGATTAAACACCAGTTGAAAATCTAAAAACATCACAAGCCCTAGCATAAACCCGTCAGACTATCCTGTTAGAACTACTGCATGCAAATCGCAATGATCACAGAAGCGAAGATAAGTATTTCAAATTCTTTCCAACTTCAGGGGTTCGATAATCATGCAAACATGGAGCATCAGTTCATACCCAGGATAATAAAGCAACACAAACATTAAACCCAAACATACCCGCCATTTCAAGTTTCGAAATCAAATAAGAATAGGGAAAACTGCGCTCGGAAGAAAGATGGAACACCCCTAAAAGCAAAGCAGTGAAAATAAAGAAGAGTTCGTACATGTTGTTCGCTGAAAACTTCTTTAAGTATGCACAAGACTTCCCAAGTTCTTTTGCCCAATTTGCTAAATATGGAGTGATTTTTGTAGATTTTCAACAATATCAATCGGGTATAAGTAACTCTACTTTAAGCAAAACCCGACATAAGAAATAAGGAAACCCCTTCAACTTCCCTTGATTAGACACAACTTTTCCTTTCAACTCAAAAAGTAAATTTCCAAAACCGTCATTCCTAGGAATAACCGCATTCTCTCTCCTCAACGGCTAGTTATTTAATCCCTATCCACAAGTTTTTCTATTTTACTGTTTATCCCGTCAGAACTTTTTTTTTATTATTTATACTAAAAGCATAAAATACCTAAACACATATCACGAAACAAAATACTTAAAATATTCTACCTACTGAAATCAACTATACCAAACACCCATGTTACTCACAGGCTGTAGCATCTACTATCCTAAGGTTAATTTGCAACAGATTTAAATTTAACTAGGCAGAAAAAATAAATGCAGAATTAAAATATGAATCCTAAGCTATCATCACATGCTTCATCTATTCCTCATGATAGCTTAGGTTACTTCAGCTTCAAGGCTCTGCCAAATTGAAAGAGGCCTTCTGATTTCCCCAACCTTTGTCATGATATTGCTTTACCCTTTGCCCATTTACCTTGAAGGTGCTTCCTGTGCTTTCATCTCTCAAATCCACAGCTCCATGAGGATAAATCTTCACCAAAGTAAAAGGTCCTGACCACCTGGACTTGAGTTTTCCAGGAAACAGCCTCAGCCTAGCATTGAAAAGCAACACATGCTGTCCTTCCTCCAAATTTTTGTTTGCTATCTTGTTGTCATGCCATCTTTTCACTTTTTCTTTGTATATCTTTGCATTCTCATAGCTCTGCATCCGCAATTCTTCTAACTCGGTCAACTGTAACATCTTCTTCTCTCCACATGACTTAGGATCCAGGTTCAGTTTCCTGGTGGCCCAAAATGCCTTATGCTCCATTTCTAAAGGTAAATGGCAAGCCTTCCCAAAGACAATCCTATAAGGAGACATCCCCAAAGGTGTTTTATAGGCTGTCCTGTAAGCCCACAACGAATCATCCAGATGTTTAGACCAGTCTTTCCTTGTAGTGTTCACCACCTTTTCCAAAACACTTTTCACCTCTCTGTTTGACAATTCAGCTAATCCATTGGTTTGTGGATGATACGCAGTTGAAACCTTGTGGTTAATGTTGTACTTGGCTAGGAGAGCAGCCAAACTCTTATTAATGAAATGTGTTCCTTCATCACTGATGATTGCCCTTGGTGTTCCAAACCTTGTAAAAAAAATTTTGTGCAGAAATTTTATTACAGTGGCAGCATCATTGTGAGCACAAGCACAAGCCTCTACCCACCGAGAAACGTAATCGACAGCTAACAGAATATATTCATTTCCAAAAGAAGATGGAAATGGCCCCATGAAGTCCATTCCCCACACATCAAATAGCTCTACTTCTATTATGTTGTTCAGAGGCATAGCATTCTTGGCTGGCAAATTTCCTACCCTTTGGCATCTGTCACAGTTCTTTACGAACTCAAAAGCATCCTTGAAAATTCTTGGCCAATAAAATCCTGATTGCAGCATTTTGGTAGCTGTTCTATGTCCCCCAAAATGCCCCCCATATGCTGAAGCATGGCATTCATTCAAAATTTCTGGAATTTTATAATCTGGAACACATCTTCTGAAAATTTGATCATGACCCAACCTATACAAGGTTGGATCATCCCAATAATAGAACCTTGCATCGTGTAGAAACCTTTTCAACTGTTGTCCATGCAAACCATATGGATTTCGGCCTGTAGCAAGATAATTTGCAATGTCTGCAAACCAGGGTGCATCTTCCTTGCATGTCATGAGTTGTTCATCTGGAAAAACATCATTAATCTGTACTGTGTCATCCACTCCAAACGGATTTTCCAGTCTTGACAAATGATCAGCAACTTGATTCTCTGTTCCTTTTCTATCCTTGATTTCCAAATCAAATTCTTGCAGGAGATGTATCCATCTAATGAGCCTTGGCTTTGCATCCTTCTTAGCCATTAAGTACTTGATTGATGAATGATCAGTGAACACTATTACCTTGGCTCCAACTAGATAGGACCTGAACTTGTCAAAGGCAAATACCACTGCCAACAACTCTTTCTCTGTAGTTGTATAGTTCCTCTGTGCACCATCCATTGTTTTACTCGCATAATAAATTGACCGGAAAATTTTATCTTTTCTCTGTCCTAGCACTGCCCCAACTGCATAATTGCTTGCATCGCACATCAGCTCGAAAGGTTCATCCCAATTTGGTGGTTGCATTACAGGGGCTGTGACAAGTGCAGCTTTCAACTTGGTAAATGCCTTCATACAATCACTGCTGAAATCAAACTTTTTGTCTTGTTTTAGCAATTCAGATAATGGCTTTGCTATCTTGGAGAAATCCTTAATGAACCTTCTATAAAAACCAGCATGGCCCAAGAAGCTTCTAACTGCTTTCACAGAACTTGGAATTGGCATTCTGTCTATTACTTCAATCTTTGCAGGATCAACTTCAATGCCTTTGTTCAAAATCTCCTAAAACTACCCCTTGCTGCACCATGAAACAACATTTTTCCCAGTTCAAAACCAACTGTGACTTCTCACACAACTTCAGCACTCTCTCAAGATTTCCTAGACATGCATTAAAATCTTTCCCAAAGACTGAGAAGTCATCCATGAACACTTCTAAACCATTCTCAATCATTACAGAAAAAATAGAGATCATGCAACGCTAGAAAGTTGCTGGAGCATTGCAAAGACCAAATGGCATTCTTCTGAATGCAAATGTTCCATAAGGGCAGGTGAATGTAGTCAAGCTCTGATGTTCAGGAGCTATTGCAATCTGATGATACCCCCGAATACCCATCCAAGAAACAGTAGTAATCTTGTCCAGCCAATCTGTCTAACATCTGATCTACAAATGGCAGTGGAAAGTGATCCTTTCTGGTGGCATCATTCAACTTTCTGTAATCTATACAGATCCTCCAACCAGAAACTGTTCTTGTGGTTATCATCTCATTTTTCTCATTCTGCACCACAGTTACCCCTCCTTTCTTGGGTACACATTGCACTGGACTAACCCAAGAACTGTCTGAAATAGGAAAAATGATTCCTGCATATAACCATTTAATAATTTCTTTCTTCACAACTTCCTTCATGTTGGGATTGAGCCTTCTCTGTGGCTGCACTGAATTCTTGATTCCATCTTCCAACAGTATCTTATGCATGCAAATTGTATGACTAATTCCCTTAATATCTGAGATGGTCCACCCAATTGCCTGTTTATGTTTCCTCAGCATGTGCATCAACTTCTGTTCATCCTCATCTCCTAAATTAGAAGCAATTATCACAGGTAGAGTATCTGCTTCTCCCAAATATACATACTTCAGGTGATTTGGCAAGGGCTTGAGTATCAATTCAGGGGGCTCCTCTAGGGACGATTTTGGTTCTTTCTGTTTCCTTTTCATAAGGTCCAATGATTCAAAATTAGCTTTGTACCCCCCAAACTTTGCACCATGCTCAACCCATGCTACAACATTTTCCTCTGCAATTACTTCTTTCTCACATTCTTTCTGTTGCAGTTCTTTCACATGCTCAGCTATCACTGATTCCAAAATTCCAATGGTGAAACAATCTTATGATTCATCTGGCAGCTTCATGGTATTGTACAGGTTAAAAATAGCCTGCTCTTCATGAACTCTCATAATCAATTCCCCTTTTTCCACATCAATCAATGTTCTTCCTGTGGCTAAGAAAGGTCTCCCCAGGATGATGGGTACTTCTCTATCAGCTTCATAATCTAAAATTATAAAGTTTGCGGGAAAAATGAACTTATCAACTCTAACCAATACATCTTCAATCTTTCCCTCTGGGTGAACAGTTGATCTGTCTGCAAGCTGCAAAGTAATGGTTGTTGGTCTTGCCCCTCCTATACCCAGCTTCTTAAAGATTGAAAGTGGCATCAAGTTCACACTAGCTCCCAGATCACATAATGCTCTTCCTACATCCCTTCCCCCAATTGAGCAGGGAATGGTGAAGCTCCCTGGATCCCTTAATTTGGCTGGAATTTGAAGAACAAGAAACTGAAACTGAGAAACTGGTAACTGACTTTAACTTAGTTTCTAGTTCTTTTGCATGCATCCCAGAGGACTCTGAATCTATTTGCTCGGACTCAGATGATGTTACTCTTAAAATCCTTTCCAAAGAGTTTTCAAAATTTTATGAATTGAAAAATACTTTAGTAAGTGAAAACTGCTCACTGAAGCTTCAAGTTTCAAATTTTACCGATAAGATTGAGAAATCGAGGTCACTTAGTGAGGAATTGACCAAACTAAAAGAAGAACATTCCATTTTGCTCAAAATATTTCAAAATATTTCTGAGGAATGTGATTCTCTAAAACTAAAAGTTGCTAGTGATAAAAAACCGATTCCCTCACTTTAATCGAGCACTAGATAAGTTTCAGAAGCCCTGAAAATGCAAAGAGATCCCTCTGACAAATCAGGGTTAGGTTTTTCAGAAAATGTTTTGAGCAATCATGTATCTACTTCTGAAATTGGAAAACTTAATAATCATCATTTCAAAGGAAATTCCAGTTTCGAAGTTAAGTTGTTAGGTAAATGAGTAGTTCAAAACTCTAGTTTGGCATATCAGTTTAAAGGGAAAAAGTCAGTTCCCAAACTGAACTCAGTTCTCAAGTTGAAAGAGAATTCAGTTTTTAAACTGAATAAACCTGAGATGAAGTCCAACATGCCTAAGAAATTGGTGAAACAGTATGTTCCAAATGAGGAAACCAACTTCAACAACTGAAACTGGGTTTGCGAAAAAGTTAGTTTCACGTTTGGATTTTAGAAATCCGAAGTCCTTTAATCATAATTCGTATGAAAGAAGTATTCATCGAAGTAGGGGGAACACCTACTTGAGGTCTGAGCCCAATCAAATTTTTTTTTCATGGGCTAGGAAGACTTCACATCCGGTACTTGGTTTCCGAGACTCTTACAGGAACTCAGTTTCTCGAAAGAGTTCACACACACCCATGATTCATTCTGCATTGCATCCAAATAGCATTCACTATTACAAAATGAAAAATAAGGTAGTTAAGAAATCACCACTACTTAAGGCGAAGCAAGTTTGGATTCCAAAATGGTGGATCCAAAAGACTAACACTGCAGGACTCACAGAAGCTCAGGTACCTAGAGTCTAACTTTCTTTGTGAAGCAGGTACAGGGACACCAAAGTCTGCTCCAGAAGAAGAAGAGAGCCTCGATTCTTGACAGTGGGTCTTCCGCACACAAGATGGTAGAAAGAGACTTACTCTCAAAGCTGGAAATGGCGAGAGGACCCCCAGTTTTATTCAGTGATGATTCAAAGGGTCGTGTGATTGGCAAAGGATGCATGGAATACAATGGAATCACCATCAAGAACGTGTCCTTAGTCACCAACCTCAACTACAACTTGTTGAGTATTAGCCAACTTATTCAAAATGGTTATAAGGTGACCTTTGCCAGAGCTGAGTGCCTCATCAAGGATAAAGACTCAAAAGAGATCATACGGAAAGGAGTCCGAAAAGGAAATCTTTATGTTGTGGATTGGGAGAGTGGCCAAGCTGACACTTGCTTTTTTGCAACAAGCTCCCAGGATGGCACGAATTGGCTCAAGCACAAGAGATTGAGCCACCTCAACTTCAACTCAATTCGACATTTGGCCAAGCACAACTTAGTTAGGTTTGCCCAAAACCGGATTCAAGAAGGATAGAGTCTGCAGAGCGTGCCAATGGGAAAGCAAACCAAAGCTTCATTCAAGAATCGTCCAGTAACAACGAGCACAAACAGGATACTGGAGTTATTGCACATGGATCTATTTGGACATGTCAAGCCACCTACGGTCGGAGAAAAAAGATTTACTCCTATAGTGGTTGATGACTACTCGAGGTACACTTAGGTGAGATTGTTGAAAACTAAGGATGAGGTTAAACTCCAGCTCCCAAAACTGATAATGAGGGTTCAAAATGATAAAAGAGTGATTGTGAAGAGGATAAGGTTCGACAATGGAACTGAGTTCTGCAATACACCTTTGACGGACTTTTACACAGACATTGGAATCAACCAGGAGAAGTCAACTCCGGGAACTCCTCAACAAACTGGCCTTGCTGAAAGAAGAAATCGCACACTCAAAGAAGCAGTGAGGACCATGCTCGTTGAAGCATGTTTAAGCGAAGGCTACTGGGGAGAAGCCTTGATGACTGTGTGCTACACTCAAAATAGAAGTGCCATCAACAGTCGTCATCACAAAACTCCCTGCGAGGTCTATAATGGTCGTAAGCCTTCTATTACTCATATTCGTGCTTTTGGTTCGCCATGTTACATTCACAATAACGGAAAGTCAAAACTGAATACCTTCAGTCCCAAAGCTGATGAAGGGGGTGTTCCTAGGTTATGGACATCCTTCATACAAGGGATATAGGGTACTCAATAAGACTACGTGACTTGTGGAAGTAACATGCAGTGTGGAATTTGATGAGTTTGTTCTAGTGCTCAGGACCATGAAAGAACTGGAACTTGACACTTGTGAGATCAAGTATGTTAATTGATAAACACTCATTCTGTGCATTTTATTGATGTGTTTATGTTTGGATTATACGTTAGACTAAGCCATTACGTGATGTTTTCATGCATTATTCTTATTATTTGAGGAAATATTACGTTTGGTCTTGTTGATGTTGTTTTGCACAGTTTAGACGTATTTCTGAGAATTAAACGAGATAATCGAGCAAGCATTTGACGGACTGCTCATGTTGGTTTGCATTGGGCAAAGAAAAAGATAGAATTTGCCAAAGAAATTGTGAAAACGAGGGTTCGAGACACAACCGGCGATGAAGACTTCAAAACCGGCGACCGAGCCCACATTTCCGGCGACAAGGATGCAAATCCAGCGAGTTGGAGCTCCAGCCGGCGATCACATGGTGTATCCGGCGTTCCATGCTCCTGCCCTGCGACCAACCTTCAATCCCGGCGGTTGGGGGTAGAACCGACGACCCAGGCCTCCGATCCGGCGTCCATCTCCATTTCCCGGCGGTTGCAACTTCCAGCCTGCGATCGAATATCCCTTCCGGCGTTTCCATGGCACAACCGGCGAGCCTCCTCACATCCTGCGATCTATGCACACATCCGGCGGTCACACTACAAAACCCGGCGACCGCATTCCAAGCCGGCGATCAGCCCCTCAAAGCCGGCGATCAAGCACCTCCCCTGCGGTCGCCGGTTTCGCCCTCAAATCGCTGGTTCCGCATTTTGGCCACGAAGCAGTCCCGGCGTTCAGCTACACATCCGGCGACTTGCTGCTCCAATCGCCGGCCATGTCTTTTCCTCACGGCTCAAAAACGGCGACTGGCTTCTCCCTTCCTGCGATCGCCGGTCGAGTTTCCCAGCTCGCCGGTTCCGCGCTTTTGACGTAAACATGCGTATCTTTTTGCCCAAGTCAGATTAATTCTCCATATCTTTTGAGATTTAAATCCCTCACCTATAAATATAAGTTCCAGAAACCAAGAAAAGTTCCCCCACAATTATTATTCCCACATTCCTACGTTCCGAAATTATTCCCAAGGCTAGAACGAGGGTTTTTCTGCAGAAATTCAAGGAGAACTGGAAGAGCATGCCAGGATTTGAAGATTGAAGACTACGGGTTTTTAATTTCCTTTTCCTGTTTTTATGACTCTTCATCTCTTTGTTTTTCTAGGATTTAGCATGTCTGGCTAAATCCCTTTTTGGATTCTAGGGTTTTGAAACTTTGTATTTATTCATTCAACAATTTCTGCAATTTAATGTTCCTTTTCCTCTGATGTTCTGATTTAATTTGGGATTTTCAATAATTGCATTAATTATCATTAATTGTGATTTGAATTGATAGTTTTTGAACTGAGAGGTCTAGGTTGTCAATTAAGACGCAAATTTATCAGATTTATTAGAACAATTATCCGTGAGGAAGTTGAACTTTTAAAGGGTTTAAAATCCAAGGTTTTTATCAAGAGTAAAAGTCATTTTGCGCATCCGGTAGGAGTCATTAGGTATTTTATTTCCATGTTATGGTTTAGAATCCGAGAGGATCGCCTGATAACATTTTCGCGATTGCTCACATCACTGGAAATTAAATTGGGATTGAATTGCATGAAAACGTTGTTTGTTTAATATTCAAAGTGGATTGCCCTGGAATCCTATTTTCTCATTGTTTTCTAAAATATTTAATTACCCGTTTTATTTTATTTCTGCTTTTAAATCAGTCTAGTTAAATAAACCAAAACTACTTTATGATTTGCCTAGATAGTAGTACGATGTCTATGTTTTAGTGCTTGGTTGTGTTTCGAGCCTGCAGTCCTTGAGTTCGATAAATTATTACTTGCCCTCTGCAGTGGTCTGTGCACTTGCAGAATAGCGTGTTGAAAAATACGCTATCATTAATGAGAAACTGAGTTCTGAAAAAGATAACACTAATCCAGTTTCTCAAACTAGATCTATGAACGAAATGTCAAGTAATCCAAATGGCTCGGCTGGAGTGCAACCAGCCGAAGAGGCCAGTGATGCTATTGTTCTTGCTGAGGCCATAGATTCCCTAACCTTAGATGTAGGCACAAATCAAGGGGGAGTGCAAGACGGAAGTGCTCAAGTTGGAACTGAGAATGGCGAAACTGAAGTTGCTCAAACTGGAGTTGTCCAACCTAAAGAGATCAATCCAGAAGGTCAAGAACTAAAACCTGTAGAAGCAAATACTGGAGAAGAAGGAACGCAGAACCCAGTTTTGGAAGATTAAGCTTCAAGAGATGATAGTTTAGCTATGGTGGAATCTACACTAACTTCTGTTCTAGTTTCAGGAACTGACTTTCCAAGAGCTTTCACTACAGAACCAATTGAAGTTAGTCATCTACAGAAGCCAAAGTGGTTGAGAGTTCATCCCGAATATGCTATGTTGGACAACATTGCAAACCCAGTTCGTACACACTAAGGAAGTGCATTATTATCATATTTTATCTCTCAATAGCCAAAAACTAACAAAGATTGGAGATGCTCTGAAGTCCACAGACTGGTTTAATGCCATGCAAGAAGAATTGGCTGAGTTCAAACGCAACAACGTACGGTACTATGCGGACAAACTAACTCACCAAGTTGTTATTGGAACAAAATGTGTTTTCTAGAGCAAGAGAGATAAAACAAGCACCATTGTGAGGAACAAAACAAGACTGGTTGCAAAAAGATATGCTCGATGTGAAGGGATAGATATTGATGGAACCTTTTCTCAAGTTGCTAGACTTGAAGTCATCCGATTGTTTCTAGCTTATACCGCACATTATAACTTCACAGTTTTTCAGATGCATGTGAAGAGTGTAGTTCTGAATGGAGAGCTAAAAGAAGAAGTCTATGTTGAACAACCCACATGCTTCGAAGAAGGAGACCAAGTTTACAAGCTGAAAAAGGTTGTATATGGGTTGAAGTAGGCACCCAGGGCCTGGTATGAGACTCTTTCTCAGTTTCTTCGCAAGAACGGTTTTCAGAAGAGAAAAATTGACACAACCTTATTCACAATCAAGGATGTAACTTACATTTTGTTAGTTCAAATATATGTCGATGACATCAGATTCGGTTGCAAAAACTTGAAGTTATGTGAGAGGTTTGCCCAACTAATGCAAAGTAATTTCCAAATGAGTATGATGGGCAAGATGATTTATTTCCTTGGTCTTCAAGTTATTCAGTATGAAGGAGGAATCTTCATCAATAAGTTTTTTCCAAAGAAAACTAAGCCCTTAAGGATTCATATGAGCCCCAGTGCTCAGG
Source organism: Plectranthus barbatus (assembly GCA_026898455.1). Taxonomy (NCBI): domain Eukaryota; kingdom Viridiplantae; phylum Streptophyta; class Magnoliopsida; order Lamiales; family Lamiaceae; genus Plectranthus; species Plectranthus barbatus. Next base: position 151,018 of record JAPKLW010001517.1, on the reverse strand, counting down.
TTAATCTCGATGAAGAAGGAGAAACGGTAAACCCAATGAGCTATAGATGAATTATTGGATCTCTATTATATCTGACTGCAAGCAGGCTAGATATCTCATATGTTGTTGGTGTTTGTGCAAGATATCAAGCAAATCCTAAGAAATCGTACATGGATGCTAAAAAGAGGATCGTGAAGTACCTTAAAGGAACGGATTCCTTAGGTATTTGGTACCCCAAAACTGATGAACTGACTCTCAATGCTTACTCAGATTCAGACTTTGGAGGTCGCAAAATTGATTGGAAGAGCAATAGTGGAACTTGTCAGTTCCTAGACCACAAATTGATTAGTTAGTTTAGGCCGAAGCAACATTCTGTTGCTACATCAACAACTGAAGTTGAATATGTAGCTGATGCTAGTTGTTGTGTTCAAGTTCTTTGGATCAAGCAGCAACTTTTGGATTATGAAGTTGAGACTGGATGCATACTAATCTATTGTGATAATAGCAGTGCTATGTGTATCACCAAGAATCTAGTTCACCGCTCAAGAACAAAACACATAGATATCCGACATCATTTCATCAGAGATCATGTAGAGAAGAAGGATATTGTTGTGGAGTATATCAGGACAGAAGATTAGTTAGCAGATATCTTCACCAAGCCACTTCCAGAAACTTGATTCACGGAATTGTGCATCAAACTTGGTCTACTTGAGTTTGATGAGATCTCAATCGAAGAAGAGTAGTTGCAGACTAAAATTGAATTCCAGCTCTCACTTTTCAGTATCTGGATTTCTTACTTAATCAAATCTCAAGTGAAGTGGAGAGAATGCAGATTAAAACTGAGTCCCAGCTCTCAATTGTTAGTTGATGAAGTTTCAAATTTATTATCAAAAGATCAGTGAAAACCAAATTGAAAAGGAGTTGAAGCGAATTAAAATTGAGTCCCAGATCTCAGTTCTCAATTTCCAGTCATAACTCTCATTTTTCAGTTTATGGTTCTATACTTAGCCATTTTTTCATTGAGTGGTATTGGCGCAGAAACTGAAAAACTGACTTATGAAAAACTAAGTTTTGGTTTTCGGGTGTTGGATTTCTTGAAGGAAGGTTGCGGATTCAAACTGAGTCCAAGCTCTCAGTTTAGAAACTAAAAAATTGAAATACAAGACAGTTTTTCAGTTTTCAGTACGAGAGGCGGGAGGATTTAAATTTTAAATGCTGACTTATCGAGTACATCGTATTAATTGCGAAACAAATGAAGCTTAATCCGGGAGAGCCATGTGTCAAGCCCCCGCTCCCCCACGTCAGATCGAGTCAGACTGGTCCAACAAGCATCAATTCTTGTCCGTCGATCAAATCCTGTTAACTCAATCTCAATCGTTCAACTTCAAAATTGATTTCTATAAATAGGTCGAGTGATTCAAGCTGTTATACTTTATGAAAACTTGTCATTTCTTCCTTATTAGAACTCTCTCAAACCCAGAAAAATCCTCAGAGCATTCAATTTGATCCCGATCGAAATTCCCTCATTAACTTCGAATCATCAACACTCAATATGCCTAAGAGAATCACAACCTAGAACCCGGAGCAAGCTACATCCACTTTTGGGTGAGACGAATCTCAGTCTGTTGATTACTTCATCCCATATGCCGAACTGCTGAAATTAGCCAGGATGATCCAGAGAGATTGACCCCAAAACAGAGAAGGGTTGCCCAAGTACACAAGGAGAAGATCTTATTCTTCAAAGAGGCCATGAAAGTATGTCCAGACACTCGTTTGGGAAAGAAACTGAGAAGTGAGGGCTTGATTTTCATGCATGAGTGTGTTATAGAGGATGTTATGCTTGCAATGGTGAGATTTTGCACGTTTTGAGGCTAAAAAGATGACAAATGGTGAAAAGAGCCTAGAATGACAGAGTTGTTGTTTCGATTGACACATGGGAAGTCAACCGATGTGGAAGACAAGCTAAAAACCAAAAGCATGACCTTTGTGTTGACTAATAGGATGTACTTCGACCGACACAGAGGTTGGATGTCGATCGGAAGCAGCTGCAGAAGAGAAGTTCGACATGTGTGGTGCATGTCAATCGACACTCATCGTGTTGATCGACACAAAGTCCAGACAAGGAATAAATCGACTCATGGAAGCGAGGACTCGACACATTGCATGTGTGTTGATCGACAAGCTCCCTGTCGATCGACATCAAGGCCGAAAAGGAGGTTTTTCTCAGTTTGGTTATTTTCAGTATTTTAGCCCAATACCTTGTATATATGTTTTCACTCCTTTATTAATACTACTCATCTAGGGCTAAAAAATTATCCCTTCTTACACTAAGAATATTATTCAATTGGAGTTTTTCCAAGACTTTCAAGGTTCCTATTGTCCTTATAAGGAAATTTATGAATTTTAATAGAATGTTTGCTTTATTTCTATCCATGTTTAGTGGCTAGAAACCCTAGCAGATTCTAGGGCTTTTTGATAATCTTTTCTGATGCATGTACGAATGATTCAACTCAATAGCATGGTTCAATTCTTGGTTTTTATTCAATCAAATCTAGAATTAATGAAGGATCGAGAGATGAAATTGATCTAGGTTTGTAGTTATTAATTGAAGAATCGAGAGGCAAAAATTAGTAATAGGAAGAGAGAATTGAATGCACTTATTTTCTGTCTCAAAAGGAAGAATTAATGGTAGGATTAAAATCTGATAATTATTGGGATTGGCTAATGTGGTGTTCTTGAGACCGAGATGAGATAGTCATTCATTAGTAATCTAATATTTAATTGCCTAAAGAAGGAATGTTATTGATTTGAATCTGATTTATTCCTCATTGCTGAGTTGATGAATTTTGCATATTGATGATTTAATTATCTGCCCTGGAATCTGTATCTTTAAATTCTGTTTCAAAACCCTTTTATTTTTCTGCATTATAATCTTTAAATTCCAAAACCAAAACCTACTTTCTATTTACTCAAACAATTATGGTTTAAAAACTGTAGCTAGTACATAAATAGTCTCGTTATACATCCTCTGTGGGCTCGACAACCATAGGGTTTTATAAATTTATTTGCATCACTATATTATAATTTATCTATAATTTTATAGTGATCAAAGCACACTGAGAACCATTGGAGGGAGTGGAAGAACAAGTCGATTAAAACTAGCTGGAAGGTGAACCACAAGACTTTAGAACTTGATAATTTTTACAAGTTCTTGGGAGACATCGCCATCAGGATGCTCCAATGTGAGGCGGGCTCACACTCTGAACTATGTAAAAAGAAGTACTCAGTTCTGATGGCCTGGATGATGAAGTTGAGGGAAATTGGGCCGATTTTTTGGTTGAGAGGTTGCTAGACAATGTGGGGAGAGCTTCATCTCTTACTAAAAAGGGCTCATTTGCTACAGGTGTTGGATTTGGGTTGAAGATCAACTATCTTATTTAGAAGATAGTGAAAGTGGTAGATGATGGAGAACCCTGGTGGCCACTGACTTTGTCCCTCCCAATCTTGATATCAAAGCAATACTCAATTCCGATGATGAGGAGAGGACGGAGACTAGAGGCGAGAAGAAAGACAACCTTGAACAGACCATGGAGTATCTACCCCTCTAACAAATCTTGGAGAGGTGACAAGTAGAGGGGGGTGATCCTTTTGCCGGAGCTGCTATCCCAGTGATTGTGAAGAAGAAAAGGTCTACTCCTCACAAGACAAAGAAGAGGGTTCTGAAGGAAGGAGAGAGGGAAGTGACTGACAAAGGTATTAAGAGGATGAGGTTGGAAGAAGAGCAGAGGAAGAAATTTAAGGCTGAAGCTGAAAGTGCTAAGAAGGGTGAGAAAAGGGAAGGAAATGAGCTTGCAGTGGATATGAAGAAAAAGAAGAAGGGAGACAGCTATAATCCATTCAAGGTGATCCCTCGAAAGAAGCTGGAGTTCAAGGATTCGATTGCTAGATCTGATGAAGCTTTTGAAACTTTATACAGAGAGACACATGGTTTTCATTAGGGTGCTCAGAAGGAGCAGAGTGTGGAAATATGGGTGGATCTTGAACTTGCTACTAAAACTTTACCAAGGGGCGACCGACCCTAAACAACTGACGAAGGAGGCTGCTACTTTGGCAAAAGAGATACTGAAAGGAGTGATTGCTGATCAGGAGAAGGCAATGAAGGATGCTGCAAAAAAATCACGGGCGACCACCCCAGAAAAATTGGCGAGTCAGAAAACATGCTGGAACTTCTTCATTTGCTGGCAAAACTGGAACTGAGTTTACCTCATCGAGCTCCAAAACCAAAACTCAAAAAGGAGGGAAAACTCAAACTGAGTCTTCCAAATGTGAAAAATGAGGAAAGGTCGGTAAGTCTGGAGTGCTTGATGATTCTTCATCTTCATCCACTGAATGCTCAGACTCTGAACCTAATGATGAGATGACCCTAGGCGAAGTGTTCAATTTCTCTAAAGATAAAGCAAACCAGTGGAGGCACCAAGAGTGGATTGGGCAGAGGAAACCAGACAGATATCAGAGAAGGAGATAAGGAATCGACTTCTATGCATCCGGGCTTACAGACAACAGACTTCTTCTTCGAAGAATGCATTTAGGCTCCCCCCTCCTGACTTTCTGTATGAGCCTGAAACTAAAGCTCCAGAGCCACAAGTTCCTAAAGTTCAAGTTTCTACCCCTCCCATTCAAACTAAAAAAAGTGAACAGACTGCAAAATTTTCAGTTTCAACTCCCGGAGATTACCAGAATATCATCGCTGCCAAACTAGAAAAAGTGAGGAGGCTTTTTTAGCAGCAAAGGAGTTTGGAAACTGAGATGCAAAAGGCGAAGATTGAACATACTATAACTGAATTGGAGAAAGAAGAAATGGAGCATGCAGTTGCACTCTCTCATGAGCTTACTGTTGTATCGACTACAGAGAGGACTGCTCATGCCATACAAATGATTCAAGCTCAAGTTCAACAACTTGCTGGAATCGCTAGCCTAATAAAAGCTTAGAGGATAGGGAGCAAGATGAAGCTGCATCTGGCTGAATGTGAAAGAAAGTGAAAATAGGAAGAGGAGTAGTGGTATAGGGAAGAAGAAGCTAGAAGGACGATCAGTGGCATGGTACTCTACACTCCAACTATCTCTGAATCTACTGAGCTTCCACTGATCGAACTCCCTGAAGATATAAGGCAGGCTACCTCGAGCTCTTCTCAGTCTGCACTTTTTGCTGAAGTACGTCATTACGTCCAATCCCAGCTCGAAGCCATCAGGTAATAGACTCGAGAAGTGAAAGCCAAGTTGATGGAAAAAGACAAGAGGGATGCTGAAAATGCTGAAATTGTATCCTCAATCAAACAGACTGTGGCGACCCTTTTTGATGTCGTTAGAAAGGGGGAAGATGAAAGAAAAAGAGAAAAGGAGGAGAGTAAGAAGGAGGACAAACTGAGTTAAGAAAATGAAGAGGAAGAAAAGAAGAGGAGAGAAGCCGAGGAGGTAGAGAAAAGGGAGAGAGAAGAAGCAGAAGAGCATAGGAGGAAGGCATAGATTTAAGCCTTGATGGAGTTGGCCCGAAAACTTGCTAACCCTAAGCCATCTTTGTCTACAGAGCAACCTCCTCAGTAAGTGCTCTGAAATTTAAAGTTTCGAACTCTTTTTGATTTTTCAGTTTTCAGTTTTTGATTTGTACTTGTAATCTCCCACTATCAATGAAAAACTGAAAACTGGATTGAAGATGAAATCTCATTGTCTCTCTCTCGCTCACTTACCTTTTTTTTAACCTAGCTGAATTCACATGTTTCGGTGTGATCAACAATTTTAATTCGCTCTAATTTGATTAATCGAGTATTATCTCTCCAATTCAGGGGGGAAGATCAAATATAGTAGGTCGGTTAAAGGAGTTGTGTTCTGAGTAGTGTCTTTGTAAACTCAATCACTGATTTCCTTTTTCCTAACTTTATATATGTGGTTTTGACGACATAAAAAATGGGGAAAATTGTTAAGAACTGAGTTTCAGTTCACCCTTTTATTTGATGTTTTGGTGCGTCAAAACTGACTTTAAGTTTCTAGAGTGTTTCTTCATTTAATCTTTGTATAGGATTTATTGAGTTGTAATAGAACTAGAAACGTAGAAGTTGAAGATCGAGCATACAAAAACTTAGTTTGTGAATAAGGAAATCAAAGAAGCCAAAGCTCGAGAAGTCCGGAAATCAAGTTTCAAAACTTAAGTCTGAAGATATGAAGAAACTTGAAATATCCAGAAACTCAATTTCTGGAAACTGAGTTTTCGCTGAAGATAGGCGGAAACTTAAAACTTGAAATCAGAAGGATTTCTGTTTTCAGTTTCAGAAGTTGAAGAGCACGTGAAACTCAAGGGGACAAGAGGAATTCGAAGTGGAACTCAAAATTCCTTAAAGTGTCGAGCATCTTTTAGTACGAGGAAACTTAAGCTTTAGTTCCTCGGATTGAAACCGAGTCTGACAAGAGCAGGTGAAAGTACACTGCCAAAAGTAAAAAACAGATCTCAGAGCATAGCATACAGAAGAATGGCCATGATTGGATGACCCAATCTTTATCTCTAACAGATGAATTTCTATCTCTAACGGACATAAATTCAAATTGTCGAGACTTCAGCCTATAAATTGGAGACAACCTCGACAGAAACAAAAACCTGAATCTCTCAAAAAGCTAAGCCGAAACTCTGTCGAAAAGTTCACTCAAAAGCTCTCAAAAGTTCTCTGCATTCCGCGTTTGAACATGAGGCTTATCATCTTTGCTCAAGCTAATCATTCCATGTATTTGTCTAAGTGCACGAGGCTGAAGCTTTCCAAGCCTAAGAAATCTACTTGGTATTTATTACTTTTTAAGTAATAAACACAACAACCAGTATTCTACTCAGGAATACTGATTCTGACGGGCTTTGCCAACCCTTCATGAACTTATTTCTGGGAAGAATCGCAAACATCCAGATTGAAAGTTGCGGGGTGCGTCCTCATTTCAGTTTTGAAGGAGCAGATCAAGTTTTCTGGGCGAGTGACCTAGCAGACCGAAGGACGGAGGTTTTCGACGGGCTAGCATAGATCTTGAGAAGCTTTGTAATCTGAACCTTAGTGGATTCCCAATAAAGTTCGAAAGAGTGAACGTAGGACTTAAGACTCCGAACCACTATAAAATATCCCGAGTCGCTTTACTGCTTTCCTTAAGTTTCTGCAATTTAAGTTTTCTACTTATTTGAAACTTTCAATACTTTCTAAGTTGTAACGCCCCCAACTGACCTTCCCAATTTGGGGCCACGTTACATTGATGTTTCAGGTTTTATCAAACACATTTCAAGAATTTAAAGCGGAAGATTTATTTTAATAAAAAGGATAAGTAACAAAAAGAAATTGTACTTCGAGTCAGTTTAATAACAGAGTTTAAAGATTGTAAATATTCAAAAGGGAAGGGAATTTCAGAGTGAGGTGCAGCAGTGTGTGTAGCGTGATGGTGACATGTATATGGAGATACATGTCACAGGATCTGTTTAACTTTTCAAAACACCTTCACTTCATCAGCTTACACCCCGCCACTCCCATCCATGCTGCTTAACCTGCACGTTTTAGAAATAACACGAAGGGCTGAGTACTTACGTACCCAATGAGAAACATGTCCGAAAAACATACATTTATATAAGAAACATGTTATGCAACTCACACAGATAAACGTGGGATTTTGTTGAAAAGAACCACGCTATCCAAAACATTTTATTTTCACGCGCGTGCTATTTACATGATATTATATCTGTTTCAGTGTTGTAACTGGAAGTTGGCCGACTTCCAAGTTACGATGATCAGTCAGGAATGTAAACACACTCAACCTACTGTCATCTAAGTGCACTAGTCTCAGCAAACCATTTTGAGACCCGATCATTTAGTAACATCATTCACAATCACCGTATCCAAATACAACAATTTCCACCTTATATCTTCAAATTCCCAATCATATGGAGTCACTACTCCATACTACTAATTGAGTTCTAGCGCAGTTATGAGAAACTGGTTCTAAACTCATTAGTTATTCTCTCTTGTCGATGGGTAACGACAGAGGACAGATATAATAGCACAAAACAAGCATAACAGTCTCATTTTAAAGCAAAACATTTATAACACATTTTGAAAATGAAAACGCGCATTTTGGTTTTTACTGAAATAGTTTCCCACCTCGTTCTCGGCTTTTGTTTAGGTGTTCTTGCTAGAATGAGCTCAACTATCCTTGCTTCAATTTCCTACAATCAAAATAGGGTTCTCGAGTCAGTACGATGAATCTAGGACAATACATCTTAATCGTAAACAAACAGGACTCGGAAGGAATTAGGATTGGATAAGAAACGTAGAAAGAACTATTGGGTATGCCTCTGTGTCGACCGACAGGGGTCTGTGTCGGTCGACACAACCCTGAGTCGACACAGGTAGCTTGAGTCGACACAACTCTGTCGACTGACTTGTGTCGATCGACACAATCTTGTGTCGGTCGACACACTCCGATCGACATACCAATTTCGACCAACTGTATCGATTACCTTGTGTCGGTCGACACAACTTGTGTCGATCGACACAAGTGTGTCGTCACACCTGTCGATTTGCCTTTATGTCGATCGATCGGCCGAGCCCTGTGTCGGTCGACACACTCTTATGTCGATCGACACAGGTCGTCTTCCTCGCGAGTTCGCCGGAGCTGCACCTGCAACTCGCAGTATCTCGCAATTTCGCCGGCCGATTACACATTCAAACATATATTCTGACTCCCTAGACTGTAAGAAACACAAATATGGCCACAAAACACGAAAATATGTCGGAAAACGGGGACATGAGAATACCTTGCCCGAGTTCCTCCACACACGGCGGCGTTGGCAATTTCCGACATCCAAATTGAGGTTTCTCGACGTGCGAACGGTCCCTACACGATGGAGAATACAATTCTATCATCAAAACACCGTAATTTGGTCGGATATGCTAGATTTAAATTCAAATCTCAAAAATTCGTAGCACAAACCCACCTCAACTTCTAACCTCAATATCTCTCTCGTTCCTTGTCCTCTCGGAGCCCACGAGTACTCAAATTGAAGCTCTGGAAATGTACTACAAGTTGGTAGTGATGGTTCGTTCGTTGTCCGCCGGAGTTGGCCGGAAAATGGCCGGGAAGTAGTCTGACGGGTTTAAGGGGTGGGGAAGGGTTTCTCACACTTTCTCTCTCTAAATATAATATAAGATAAAAAGTGTTATAAGGTATAGTTTCCCCTATTTATACCCTCTTCCAGATCTTATACCATAACATAACATATTATTAATATGATATCATAGAACAATCATAATCCATCATTAATTTTACCTTATGAAATAACAATTCCATCATGAAATATCATATCTTATCTCTCCACCATCAATATTTCCAATAAAACTTGTGTTGGGAAATTTGGCTAAGTTTCCTTTCCCCAGTAGCTACTTGTTT
>JAPKLW010001517.1:92355-126577 GCA_026898455.1 Plectranthus barbatus | reverse complement strand
CATATTTTCCGCTGCTAAGTTATACCCTGATAATCCGGGACCAACAACTTGATAATTTCATCAAGATTATAAGATAAGCAAGCTCAATAACATAATTAACTTCTCCAACCTCAATCAAATTAATTTAACGCTCCTCATTAAAAGAAATTTCCCCTACATTAAATCCGGACAACTATTACAAAGTTGAAAATAACACGGGGTTTTACATCCCCTCACCCTTATAAAAATTTCGTCCCGAAATTTAAAAATCTCCAAAAAGTTCGGGATATCTCTCCTTCATCTTGTTCTCTAGCTCCCATGTTGCTTCTTCACGCCCATGATGGCTCCAAAGCACTTTAACGAGCGGAATGGACTTATTCCGGAGCTCTTGCATCTTTCGATCTAATATGGCCTCTGGCTGTTCTTCATATCGTAGATATGGGCTCAAAATTACTTCTTCTTGTCGAATCACATGTCTCGGATCATAAACATACTTCCTCAATTGAGACACGTGAAACACGTTGTGAATATTGCCCATACTCGGGGGTAACGCCAATCTATACGCCACTGGACCAATACGCTCTAATATCTCATATGGGCCCACGTAGCGCGGTCTTAACTTGTCTTTTACCCCGAAACGTACTATTCCTCTAGAGGGTGAAACTTTGAGGAAAACCTTATCTCCAACTTCGAAACACAACTCTGCCCTCCTAGAGTCAGCATAAGACTTCTGCCTGCTCTGCGCTTCTCTGATTCTCTCTCTAATATGTCGGACTATCTCAATCATCTCATTGATGGCGTTCGGTCCAGTAATCTTCCGTTCTCCAACCTCATCCCAGTACAGAGGTGAACGACATTTTCTCCCATATAACGCTTCATACGGAGCCTTTTCGATTGTTGCCTGATAACTATTATTATAGGGCAAACTCGATCAAAGGCAAGATCGGCTCCCAACTACTTCCTCGGTCTAACACCACTGTCCGCAGCATGTCTTCGAGAGTTTGAATGGTTCTCTCAGACTGACCATCCGATTAAGGGTGAAACGCCGTGCTAAAATTTAAGCTAGTCCCCAGCTCTCGTTGCAAACACATCCAAAAATGAGATGTAAACTTTGCATCTCTGTCCGACGTAATTGACTTCGGCACTCCGTGCAGTCTGACTATCTCTTGGACATATATCTGTGCTAGCTTATCTTATCCGTAGTTCACCTTAATCGGTAGAAAATGTGCACTCTTCGTTAGACGATCCACTACAACCCATATCACCGTATTTCCCTTTTGTGACCTTGGTAACCCTGTTACAAAGTCCATGGTGATATGTTCCCATTTCCATTCAGGAATGTCTAACGGCTGCAACTTCCCATACGGTCGTTGATGTAACGCCTTAACTTGCTGGCAAACTAAGCATTTCTCCACGTACAAGGCTACATCCCCCTTCATACCGTCCCACCAGTATTTGGTTTTCAAATCTTGGTACATCTTAGTACTTCATGGGTGAGCGGTATACGGCGTATCACGTGCCTCACTCAAAATCTCATTCCTTAATTCCTCACAACTCGGCACCAAAATTCGGTCTCTGAATAGCAATACATTGTCATCTGCTTCCCGATACTCTCCCACTGGCTTGACTTTCAGCTTCTGATGCAGTTTCTCAATCTCTGCGTCTCCCTTCTGTGCCTCCACAATTCTCTCTCTCAAATCTGGCATTACTGTTAATGCTGCCAATTCACACCTTTTTCTCTCGGAAGGTGATATCACTTCCAAGCTAAGCTTCTCAAACTCTCTGATCAAACTGCTCTCTCTTGTAAGCATACAGCCTAACTGAGCTTCTCCTTTTCTGCTCAAGGCATCTGCTACTGAGTTCGCCTTACCTGGGTGATAATTGATCGTCAAATCGTAATCATTTACGAGTTCTAACCATCTCCTCTGCCTCATATTCAAATTCTTTTGTTCGAAGAAATACTTCAAACTCTTGTGATCCGTGAATATGGCACATTTCACTCCGTAGAGATAGTGTCTCCAAATCTTTAGCGCGTGGATTACGGCCTCTAACTCCAAATCATGAGTTGGATAGTTTACTTCATGCGGTCTTAACTGTCTTGACGCATATGCTATCACCTTTCCGTCTTGCATCAACACGCAACCTAACCCATTCTTCGAAGTATCAGTGTAATCTTCGAAGTTCTTATCTGGTTCTGGCACTGCTAGAACTGGCGCGGTTGTCAATAACTGCTTCAACTTCTGGAAGCTCTCCTCACATTCCTCTGTCCATTCAAACTTGGTATTCTTCTGTAGTAACTGGGTCATCGGCTTCGCAATCTTCGAGAAGCCCTCGATGAATCTCCTGTAATAACTTGCTAAACCCAGAAAACTACGAATCTCGTTCGGCGTAGTTGGTGATTTCCAGTCCATCACTGTTTGAATCTTGGCTGGATCTACCTTGATTCCGTATGCCGAAATGATGTGACCCAAGAATGTCACTTCCCTTAGCCAAATTTCACACTTACTAAATTTGGCGTACAACTTCTCGTCTCTCAGGGTCTGCAAAACTGTTCTCAGATGTTGTTCATGCTCTGCTTCGCTCTTCGAGTATATCAGGATGTCATCTATAAACACCAGTACAAAGTTGTCAAGATACAAATGAAATACTCGGTTCATCAAATCCATGAATACTGCAGGAGCATTAGTGAGTCCAAATGGCATTACTACAAACTCGTAGTGACCGTATCTAGTTCTGAACGCTGTCTTCGGAATGTCCTCCTTGCAAATCTTTAACTGATGGTACCCTGATCGAAGATCAATCTTAGAGAACACCTTTGCTCCTATGAGCTGATCAAAAAGATCATCGATCCTCGGTAATGGATACCTGTTCTTCAGCGTCAATTTATTCAGCTCTCTGTAGTCAATGCACATACGCATTGATCCATCCTTCTTCTTTACAAACAAAACTGGTGCACCCCATGGTGACACGCTTGGCCTGATATAACTCATGTCCAATAGCTCTAGTAGCTGGACCTTTAACTCTTGTAACTCCTTCGGGGCTATGCGGTACGGCGCTTTAGAAATTGGTGCCGCACCCGATTCTAGATCAATCGTGAATTCTACTTGCCTATCTGGTGGTATCCCTGGTAGTTCCTTCGGAAACACGTCTTCGAACTCCCTTACTACCGGGACATCCTGTACTGTTAGCTCTGGTTTCTCTTCTCCTTCCAGATACACTAGAAAAGCTTGGTTTTCGATTTTTTCGCAACAGCTTCGTTGCCTGAATTGCAGAGATTACAGGTACTCTCTGCCTCTTCCTGAATCCATGTACGGAAGCTTCTTCATTCCCTAGCTGCGGAATGACTACTCTTCTCTCACGACACAAAATCGTCACTTTATTCTCTGACAGCCAATCCATTCCTAGGATTACATCTACGTCATGAATATCCAAAACATTCAGCTCGGCTACTTGAATTTCATTCTCGTTCATCTTGATTCTCAAGTCTTGGCACACTAAAGTAGAAGTAGTTGTTTCTCCTGAAGGTATTGCTACGTTCAAGTCATGACTATTCTTCTCTACTTTAAGTTCTAATGCCTCAACACATGCAGATGAAATGAATGTATGTGATGCTCCAGCATCAAATAGTACCATAACAGGTTTATCCTTAATGCATCCCATACCTGCCAGATTGCCATCGTCCTGATTCCCATCCAAAGCATAGGCTCTAGCTCTCCTCGGTTGACCATCGCCGCCTTGCTGGTTCCCTTCTTGGTTTCTAGGTGGGGCCTGATTACCTTGCCTACCACCTCCTCTGTTTCCAGCATTGCCTCTCCACGGCTGACGGTATCCTCTGATAGCCCTCAGATGTTGGTTGGCAGGTCTCTGAAAGTTTTGGCGGTTGCCTCCCTGAACTGGCGGTGTAGGGCAGTTGTTTGCATAATGACCTTGCCCTCCGCAGTTGAAACATCTGCCTGCATTACCTTGACAAAATCCGGCATGCCTTCTACCACCCCTTTGGCAGTTCTGTGGTCCTGTCTGATCTCGCCTCTGAGCCTGATGAGGGTTGAACCTCTGAAAGTTCTGATGGTCTGGCCTGCCTTGGAAATTCTGTTGTCTGCCCTGGTCGTGGCGTTTCTGATTGCCTTGACATTGAACAAAATGCCTTGGCGGCTCCTCAAACTTCCTTTTCTGATTTGAACCAGAAGCCTGCGCCTCCTGCGCTCTCCATTCTGGCATCTTTTTCATATTTTTGGACGCTTCAATGTCCAAGGCGTGGCTTAACAGTTCCTGATAGTTCAATCCCTTCATGGTCGCCAGTTGTGTGCGAATCTCCTCACACAGACCATCTCTAAATTTCTCAGCCATTTTTTGCGGTGTATCCGCCAAGTGTGGCGCCATCTGGAGTAGCTCACCAAACTTGGTGTCGTACTCCTCCACAGTCAATTTCCCTTGCTCAAAAAGAAAGAATTCCACCGCCCTCTCCTTTCTGTACTGCCTTGGGACGTACTTCTCAAAGAATGCTTCCTTAAACCTCTCCCTGCTGATATTGTCCCTTTCCTCTGGTGCAATAGATTTGACATATGTCTCCCACCATCTGTCCGCTTTTCCTTTGAGCTGGTAGGACATGCAGTTAATCTTCTCCTCCTCGGAGCATCTCATGTGCTTGAATATCTTTTCAAGCTCGCGGATCCAATCCTCTGCTGTTGTGGGTCCTCCAGTCCCATCGAAAGTCGGAGGATGTTGTTTTCTGAATGTTTCCACCCACATCACTGATGGAATTTCTGGTATGTCTCCTTGGGGTGGTGGAACTGGTCCGTGCTGTCCTGCAGCATCCTCATCATCAGATAAAATTTCTAGCTCCTCATATTCCTGGTTTGCAGGAACTTCCTCCCAATGTGGTTCCTCATAATTCGGTTGTGGGATAGCTCTCCCACGCCCTCGTCCCCTCTGGCCTCTTCCTCTACCTCTGCCTCGGCCTCTGCCTCTCCCTCTACCTTGATCAATAAATTCTATTATTTCTTTCTGCAAAATAACATCAGTCAATATCTCTCAAAAGTCTCAACAAAATAATCATTACTCAACCAAAATTCTCAAATATCCATCATTCATTATACAATTCAGCAATCTTGCAACAGTTAAATAACTCTTCAACACATTGTTCCAAGGCAAAACATCAAAATAAAGGTCTTCATCAACATCAACAAATGTGTCTACAAAAAAATAAAAGGTTCAAGTGGGGTACAGAACAACTGAAAAATAAAATCATAATATCCATCACTCAGATCCCTCGGATGGGTCCTCCTCCTCCTCGTCATCCTCGGCCTTTATTGGTCCCTCTCCTCCATCCGGAGCATCCGTCCTCATGCCTCGACTGCCCTCTGTATCATTGGATAGGCAGATCGGCGCCTGTCTCGTCCCATAGCCGTGAATGGTCCCATATCCGCCAAACATATCCTCATGTCCGCTAGGAGTCGGTCTAGGCCACATCTCCGTGCTGTCCCGACCTGAATCCTGAGCTGGTACGGCCTGACTGGGTCCTCCAACCTCCCAATGTGACTGCAGATACGATGGAATGGGTGGTCTAAGGTCTCCTGGAGGCAACATCGGGTCCTGTAACTGTGGGGGGGGACTGAACTGAAGCCATGGACATGTTACCAAGTGCATACGGATCATAAGTCCCCCCCTGCGGATATCCGGGCGGAAATGGTATGTATGCCGCTGTCGGAGTACTAGGCACTGGTCGCACCCTCCGTCTCGAAGTAGGCGCATGCACAGGTGCAATCTGGGCATCAGCCGGCGCTGGTGGCGAAGATGGAGTATACTCAGGTGACGAGGTCCTGGTCCGAGATGCCTACGTGCCTCTAGAAGATGCTGGCGAAGGACTCCCTTCGGCAACCACCTTCTAAATCAGGTCTTCCATAAAACGACGATAACTTCCCACGGTGCCTGTCTCGCTGTTACAATGCCATCTGGTCAGTGATAATACCCAGTTCGTCCATCTCTCCGGCATACGGTTCATTGTTAGCTCCATCGCCTCTCTATCTGTCACTCCTAAGTGGCGTACTCTCTTCCATAATTCCAAGTAGTCCATTAAAGCTGCTGCGAGGTTATCCTCAGTGAAAGGAAGTTGCTCCCTGAAACGTCTCACCAACCGATCCTGTGATGCCATCTGCCTCCAAAACATATAATAAACAGTCAGTACGAGGTCATATATAATAACTACACCACACACACAACTAAGGTTCCCTCGGATCCTCACACAACACTCTGACTCACTTCGAGTCTAATACATCCATTATGTTCACCATGTACATTCTGTACGATTACTTGTTAGCTTGTAGTTTCTACAAGTCACACCCATTCCTATACTCAGTCAAAACAACAAATAAGGAAATTTTCAATTTCCACACTCCAAGTCAAGTTAATGCCTTTTCAAGGCCTACAATGATTTGTCAGTCCGGTCCGTCCTAGTTATCCTTTAGTTCAACATCAGATTATGCCATACTATAGCTCATTATTTATCTAGCACATCTATAGCCATAACATCAAGGTTTTAAAATTGCTTGCAATTAATTCAATAATCAATCCATAAATTCATACTCATTTCTTATTTTCAAGAAAGGTCACCTCACCGGTGCCAAATAAACACATAAAATTTTTCATCTTTTAAACATCAAACTTTCCCATTCATCAAATTCTCAACTTTCATAAATGCAACTCTCAAACCCAACACTTCCATATTATTTTCAAATCACCAGTGTTAGCACTCTTGCTTAACACAAAATCAATTAGGTTCAAATCAAAACATTTCAACTCCTTCTTCCTCCTAAACTTTGCTTTCTTTCCAAATTCAACTATCTTTCAAAACAATTGTAATGTTTTCAAAATATTCATATCTCAATAAAATTGCAAGCTGGGAAACTTTTAAACTTTAATCTTTAAAACTTTAAAACATACCTCAGGTAGCGCATGATGGAGTAGGGTGTAAGCATGAGCGATCACTTTACACAGATTTTCAAAACATTCTAAGACTCAAAGTTTTTCCAAATTACTTTAAAATCTTTTAAAATTTTAAACCTCAGCTCTGATACCACCTCTGTAACGCCCCCAACTGACCTTCCCAGTTTGGGGCCACGTTACATTGATGTTTCAGGTTTTATCAAACACATTTCAAGAATTTAAAGCGAAAGATTTATTTTAATAAAAAGGATAAGTAACAAAAAGAAATTGTACTTCGAGTCAGTTTAATAACAGGGTTTAAAGATTGTAAATATTCAAAAGGGAAGGGAATTTCAGAGTGAGGTGCAGCAGTGTGTGTAGCGTGATGGTGACATGTATATGGAGATACATGTCACAGGATCTGTTTAACTTTTCAAAACACCTTCACTTCATCAGCTTACACCCCGCCACTCCCATCCATGCTGCTTAACCTGCACGTTTTAGAAATAACGCGAGGGGCTGAGTACTTACGTACCCAATGAGAAACATGTCCGAAAAACATACATTTATATAAGAAACATGCTATGCAACTCACACAGATAAACGTGGGGTTTTGTTGAAAAGAACCACGCTATCCAAAACATTTTATTTTCACGCGCGTGCTATTTACATGATATTATATATGTTTCAGTGTTGAAACTGGAAGTTGGCCGACTTCCAAGTTACGATGATCAGTCAGGAATGTAAACACATTCAACCTACTGTCATCTAAGTGCACTAGTCTCAGCAAACCATTTTGAGACCCAATCGTTTAGTAACATCATTCACAATCACCGTATCCAAATACAACAATTTCCACCTTATATCATCAAATTCCCAATCATATGGAGTCGCTACTCCATACTACTAATTGAGTTCTAGCGCAGTTATGAGAAACAGGTTCTAAACTCATTAGTTATTCTCTCTTGTCGATGGGAAACGACAGAGGACATCTATAATAACACAAAACAAGCATAGCAGTCTCATTTTAAAGCAAAACATTTATAACACATTTTGAAAATGAAAACGCGCATTTTGGTTTTTACTGAAATAGTTTCCCACCTCGTTCTCGACTTTTGTTTAGGTGTTCTTGCTAGAATGAGCTCAACTATCCTTGCTTCAATTTCCTACAATCAAAATAGGGTTCTCGAGTCAGTACGATGAATCTAGGACAATACATCTTAATCGTAAATAAACAGGACTCGGAAGGAATTAGGATTGGATAAGAAACGTAGAAAGAACTATTGGGTATGCCTCTGTGTCGACCGACAGGGGTCTGTGTCGGTCGACACAGCCCTGAGTCGACACAGGTAGCTTGAGTCGACACAACTTTGTCGACTAACTTGTGTCGATCGACACAATCTTGTGTCAGTCGACACACTCCGATCGACATACCAATTTCGACCAACTGCATCGATTACCTTGTGTCGGTCGACACAACTTGTGTCGATCGACACAAGTGTGTCGTCACACCTGTCGATTTGCCTTCATGTCGATCGACACGATTTGTGTCGATCGACACACGTGATCGATCTCCTCACTTCGGCCGAGCCCTGTGTCGGTCGACACACTCCTGTGTCGATAGACACAGGTCGTCTTCCTCGCGAGTTCGCCGGAGCTGCACCTGCAACTCGCCGTATCTCGCAATTTCGCCGGCCGATTACACATGCAAACATATATTCTGACTCCCTAGACTGTAAGAAACACAAATATGGCCACAAAATACGAAAATATGTCTGAAAACGGGGACATGAGAATACCTCGCCGGAGTTCCTCCACACACGGCGGCGTTGGCGATTTCTGGCGTCCAAATTGAGATTTCTCGGCGTGCGAACGGTCCCTACACGATGGAGAATACGATTCATTTCATAAAAAACACCGTAATTTGGTCGGATATGCAAGATTTAAATTCAAATCTAAAAAATTCGTAGCACAAACCCACCTCAACTTCTAACCTCAATATCTCTCTCGTTCCTAGTCCTCTCGGAGCCCACGAGTACTCAAATCGAAGCTCTGGAAACGTACTACAAGTTGGTAGTGATGGTTCGTCCGTTGTCCGCCGGAGTTAGCCGGAAAATGGCCGGGAAGTAGTCTGACGGGTTTAAGGGGTGGGGAAGGGTTTCTCACACTTTCTCTCTCTAAATATAATATAAGGTAAAAAGTGTTATAAGGTATAGTTTCCCCTATTTATACCCTCTTCCAGATCTTATACCATAACATAACATATTATTAATATGATATCATAGAACAATCATAATCCATCATTAATTTTACCTTATGAAATAACAATTCCATCATGAAATATCATATCTTATCTCTCCACCATCAATATTTCCAATAAAACTTGATAATTTCATCAAGATTATAAGATAAGCAAGCTCAATAACATAATTAACTTCTCCAACCTCAATCAAATTAATTCAACGCTCCTCATTAAAAGAAATTTCCCCTTCATTAAATCCGGACAACTATTACAAAGTTGAAAATAACACGGGGTGTTACATAAGTATTGAAGTGTATTACTGAAATTGAAACTTAAAACTTACTCTAAGCTAAACTGAGTTTTCAGAAATTGAAAAATAAAAACTGACTTTCAGTTTTCAGAAGTGCAAGATCATTTTAATGCTTCTGCTGCATACAATATATCTCTGATTTCAGGACCAACATAATTTAATTTATATATGTATATAATTTGTATTAGAGCGGGCCAAACACGTTCCTAGATTTCTATATTGTTGTAAAAACTCATGTTCTCAATAAACTCCATGATATGTAATTACATTATCAAGTCTAAGTTCATATAAAAAAATGTGATTGCGTTGTATACTATGAATCTATTTCTTTATATTTCCATGGTAGAAAACGAGGGAGTATGTGAAAAATATTACTCTCTCTCCCATTGAAGTAATCCAATTTTTCTTTTTTATCAGTCTCATAAATTATCCCATTTTTTTAAAATGACAATTTTTTTCATACTCACCAATAAAATATTAATATCGCTACACACATAATTCTTAATTCTCATATGAAAAAGAAATGAGATTATTTCACCGGGATGGAATGAATAATATACATTGTGATAGTTTTTTTTTAAGTAAAGTCAAAGTCAAAATTGTAGAATAGCTAAAACGACAGCAACCTTAATCCGCGTGCCGAGGCGGAGGTGTGGAGTGGAGTGGGTGGTCTAAATTGGAAATTGGACCGCCACTTCCATTTCTTTTTTAAACTTTTACGCGCTTGTTTGGGGCCTCCATTTCAGGCTTTCCACGTGCACTTTATCGCCTCCTTTTCCATATATTGTATTATTAATTAATTAATTGAAAAATAATCGATACATAGACTAGAAAATAGTTTAGTTATTTATTTAGAATTCAAAAGTTTATTGTGAATTGAGAATTTGAAAGATTATTTAATTCTTAATTTAAGATTGAATATTGAGGTTTTGAATTTAGATTTTTATTATCTTTCGGGTTCTGAATTAAAATTTTTGTAATTTTTCAGATTTTGAATTGAGAATGCATCTTTCGAGTTCAAAATCAATAATTAAATTATCTTTCAAGTCTTGAATTAAGAATTATATAATTTTTTAATCTTGGATTGATAATAAATTAATTTTTGATCTTGAACCGACACTTGTTCATTTTTGTATTAGAAAATTGGAATTAGATTGAGCGTATTTATTTCCATAGTAATATTATATGTGACCCGACCTAGAAAGTAAATCTAATGATTGTCCCATGTATCTTTTTTTTTCATGCCATCTTTGGCCCCATATACTAAGAAAGCTGCATTTGATTTATGTTTGGACATGGACATGGGCATTTTTGTAAATCCAGCTTTTGTCCCGTATCTCATATTTCCTTTGTCACGAAGTTGTTTTTTTGCGTGTGAAAGTTACACGTGAATCTTTATACTTAGCGTGTAATTACGATTTCATGATTAAAATCGAAAAAATGTTTTGATCTTCATTCTATCGGTTGATTTCCTAAGAAAGTCTTCTCTATATCGGCAAGAAATTGACCCATTCAATCCATACCTTCTTTTTAGGTGAATAATATATGATATTTTTCATCATCATTTCATGTCAATAACCGGCTATATGTTCAATTTGGCATTTAGAAATTGGAATTTAAAAAAAAAAACTGATTTCCACATCACATCAAAATATTCATGTTAATCGAGTTGGAGTGTACCTATTTTTTTCTAGATTTATGTAAGGCAAATTCTCAGATGAGACGATCTCATTATTTTTATTATGAGACGAATTTAATGAAATGATGTGTTTTTTTATTATAAATGATATATTTCTTTGTTGCAAATAATGTAATTTTTAAAAATGAAATGATGTATTTAACTTATTAAAATGATGTATTAAAATCCGTTCACAATAAAAAAAAAAGTTGAAACCGTCTCTCAGTAGACCAACTCTTTATGTAATTATGTATATCGATATTATTTAATATAATTTACCAATTTCAAAGAGGTCTGAATAATTGAAATGTTCAAAAAGGTCGAACCGAGGAACTAACTAACTATTTTTGACCAAATGAAAGCCAGCGAAACCATGTGTGTAGTCATTAATAAAAGATGCGAAATTTATGTAATTGACTTTTTTTTTTATCATTATGGATATATATATATATATATGGTTCATTCAACAATTTGAAGCAACTTTTAAATTCACAAGGTAAGAAAAAGTGACATTTTTACTTTTTAATAATATGTCCAAATTTTACGCGATTATTTTAGAAAGTAAATATCTCTTTTAATTGGTGGTCAAGTAAATTTAAGTATGAAACTATTAAGGACGGTATTATTGAATATAAATATTGGATGTTGAGCCTTTTTTTAAAAAAATAAATATATACGAACACATACATTATAAAGTAAGAGTAAGCTCATTTAACTAATATATAATCTCAATTACTCTAAAAAAATGTAACATCAATTGAATTAAATAAATTTTAGTTTTGCTTTGGAAAATATATTCAATTTATGATATAAATTCTAAAAGTAACTCTTCAAGCACAAATCTGTTCAACTATTTAGCTTGTATCTGAAAATGATCAATTACCCTATTGATAGTAGTAACTATAAATATTATTATCAATTTAAAATTTGAAAATTAATTTAATTTTTAATTTAAGGCATGATAGATTCCAAAATTATTAATTTATGAAAATTTAAAAAAATCTCAATTCAGGACATCAATATTATATTATGAATTGAAAATTGTAAAGTCTTTTAAATCTAATAAATTGAAACTTATCAAATTAATAATACTGTATTTCTTTAAAGTAAAAAATTAATGAAACGATCAGCCCATATTGTAAAATAATTTAATACATGGAATATAGTTTCTTAAATGTGTAGTTGAACATTACCGATTTTATTGGTAGTTAATATAGAATAATTTTTTTTGTTTATAAAAAAGCCCCTCAAGATCTAGCTAACAGACAAAACCCCCCACTATATTTCCATTTATTACACAATATCCCTCAATACTTGACCGGATTGACCCCCATAATTCCTGAATTTACAATGGATGCCACTCCCCCTTCCATCCCTCCATATAAATATCCCTTTCGTACGGGCCCCGCAATTCCCACAGCGTATCAGATCAGACCTCCAATCTGTCGTTTCTTTGTTAAGCGTTGCAGACGGCTCTCGTGGCGGCGTCTAAGCCGTGATGCGTGGCAGCTGGTGGCGGTGCAAATGGCTCGATCGCATCGGGAACGGTGTTGTTCTTCTCCATCTCCATTGATTCTCCATTTTCGCATTTTTCTGTCCAATTACTACTACATCGACTCGTAGAACCCTAACTCGACGCCGGGGGGTTTTTCTGCCGATTCGTGCTACTCAGGTTTGGACTGCGTCTCTATCTGACCTGCATTGTGATCGTGATCGCCTGTTTTTTGGAGTTTTGTGGTTTTTGATTGCGATTGATGGTCGATTCGTTTTTCTGTTGTTGTAATGATTTGGATTTGAATTGTCGTGCATGTAGATTTGAAGGCTTGAGAAATGGTGGCGGCAGAGGGAGTGACGAAACTTCTGTACGTAGTGGTTCTGGAGGATGACACGGCGCCGGAAGCGGAAAAGGGAGGTCCGCCGTCGTTCCGGTACACGCGTTCTGTTCTCCAGAGTACTCTGCAACTAATGGGTTGCAAGGCTCGTCATGCCTTTAAGGTATTTTATTACTCTTGAGAGTCTGTAGTTGAAAGTTCTTCATTAAGACTAAAATTTCCGGAATTTCTCGTAGATGAGATTAAGCAATCGTCGTTTAGCTTCCATGCATGTCCTTAAACATTTAGACCGTCTTAATGACCGTGGATTTGCGGGTCGTGTTCCCTGACTTCTGTTTGTTGTGATTATGATAAGCATAATTCTTGATTTTTAAATGAAGAATTGTTTTTCATGCTATGTCTTTCTAGGTCCTTTAGAGTGGACGGCAACTGTTGGTTTTTTGTTGGAGAGCGGATTGGTGGGTAGCTGTCTTATTCCGAATTCCTCATTAGTTCGGAGTTTCCCTTTGTAGTTTTTGTGATATTAGAGTAGCCGCTTTAATCCTAGTAATGGAAAAGACACGCTTATTTCCTTTTTATGAAAATAAGGAAATGATTTGTCTAGTCATGCCTGCTTGAGGGGGGAAGGGGGAGATGTCTTCATCGCAAGTTTGGATTTGTTCTTATGGACTTAAAAGCTATACGTTCCCAGCTTTGAGTGCCTACATTCCCATGTGAATCCATATTTTTGTTTGATCTTTTACACTTTCAACAATTGATAATACTTTTAGGATTAATGAGTAGCTGAATATCTTTTTGCAATTTGAACCATAGCAATTAAAAGATTCTTTCATCCTTGAGGGGAAACTTCAAATTTATAAAAGATAATATGCTGAATCTTCCATTAGAAGGCTGAATCATCGTTTGAAGTCATGCTGTTCGGGAAGTTATATTTTAGCTTATTCAGAATACATCCTGCACCTCCAACATTAAACTATTGGTATTGACTACTGGGATTCCTGTCTATTCAGATTAGCCAAAGGGTATTCGAAATGCTTAGAAGTGAAACCTTTGTGGATAAATTGGTTCCAGAATGCATAGAGGTGCCACCACCACGGGATGCAAAAATACATCCTCAAAGGGATTCTGAATGCCTCGTTAATGCCTGCTTAGATAAAAATGATGCTGATAATATGATGAAGGAAGATAAAGGAAAAAGCGAGAGCAAACCATTTGAGTTATACAAAAGACGTACAACAAAGGTTGTCAAAAGAAAGATTTTTCTGGATGTTGTTTGTGAAGCTCTCACGGAATACAAGTATGTGGGGCCAAACCAGAGGGCTGATCTAGTTCTAGCTTGCAGGTACAATATTCAATGCTTGACTGAAATAGTATTTGTTTTCTTAGGTTTAATAGGCAAATGCTAGGATGTTATTTTGAATGAATCTTGATTGCTATTTCAGAATCAGAGAAAGAAAGGAATCTGTGACTGTATTACTTTGTGGCACTAGCGGGTGTGGAAAATCTACTTTATCTGCCTTGCTGGTGGGTTTTCCATTCCATGGTTTCCTATCCTATATGTGAATTTACTTTCTGTCGTATTATTTCATATTTTAGTCTTGTTAATGGTGTCGTGAAGCTGCTTTCTCTAAACTCTTATGATTATGGTTGAAGTTATGGTGATTCTGTTATATACGTTATGTCTCAAGGCGATCATATATCAAAGTTTTTTTAGTTCCTTTGGCTTGTCTTTCTGTGACTTTTCTATGATTCTTCTGATCCTTTTCATTTGGCCGTGCTGCGCTTCAATTCACAAGCTTCGTAATAAAGCTTAAATGTAGCTATTGACAGTTGCTTGTTTGAAAAAGAAAAAACTTATTGTTAATGAACACTGCGTATCCATGTTGGCTTTAAACTCTTTTGAGTTAAAAGCTTAATGCTTTGGAATATTACTTGGCTTCTTGTCCCGTTTGAGGTTTAATTCTGGGACTGTATGATCGTAATTGTATCTCGAATTAGTATTGCAGGGAAGCAGGTTGGGTATCACGACTGTTATATCTACCGACTCAATTCGGCATATGATGAGGAGTTTTGTTGATGAAGAACAAAACCCTTTGCTCTGGGCTTCTACTTATCATGCTGGGGAATATTTGGATCCAGTTGCAGTTGCAGAAGCCAAGGCAAAAAAGTTAGCAAAAAAATCAGCTGGTGTTTCTGCTTCCTCCCCAGCTAAGGATGAACTTACTGATAATGCTTCATCTGGAAAATCCGAGGGAAGTACATCCACCAGTGATTTGATAAGTCCAAAAAGGATGGCAATCGAGGGGTTCAAAGCACAAAGCGAGATGGTAATTGATAGCCTTGACCGTTTGATAACTGCATGGGAAGAACGGAAAGAATCCGTTGTGGTTGAGGGGGTTCACCTAAGTCTCAATTTTGTGGTAATTATTCATACTACTGAACACTCATTTTGATAAAAGTATGTTAAAATACTTCGATCTATGTGTTCTGGTTTGATTATATATATCATAATATAATTGTCACGCAGATGGGGCTCATGAAGAAGCATCCTTCGGTTGTACCTTTCATGATTTTCATAGCGAATGAGGAGAAGCATTTGGAAAGATTTGCTGTTCGTGCTAAATACATGACATTGGACCCTGCTAGGAACAAGTATGTTAAATATATTCGTAACATAAGAACCATCCAGGAATACCTGTGCAACCGAGCCGATAAGCATTTGGTGCCAAAAATAAACAACACTAACGTTGATAAAAGTGTAGCGGCTATTCATGCAACAGTTTTCAGCTGCTTAAGAAGGCGTGAGGCAGGGGAGCATCTTTATGATCCCATCACAAATACAGTTCCTATTGTTCATGAGGAATACAGGAATCAGTGTACTGCCAATTCACTGAGCTCCAAGGGAATGTTTCAGTTGATCCAGAGGCAAGGTTCTACAAGGCATTTGATGGCACTTCTGAATGATGATGGATCTGTGGCTAAGGCATGGCCAGTTGACATTGTTGATAATAATGCGACGCCAGTTGCCGGCCGTCCTACTTGGAACGGAATAGGAACACCTATGTATGGGCCATTGCAGATAGGTAAAGCAGAACCAGTCAACCTGCAGTTTGGTCATTTCGGTATCAGTGCTTGGCCTGGTGATACAGGGGGCACAAGCCATGCCAGCAGCGTGGATGAGTCTAGGGGTGAGCTGACAGACAATGGTAGTAGATACTATTCATCCTGCTGCAGCTCACCTAGAATTTCTGATGGGCCAGCAAAAGAGGTATCTGTGCCCCAACTTTTATTTAAATAGAAGTATTCCATCTTTTAAATATTCACGCGCCCCCCGCCTTTTCCAGCTCAAGGAAGAACTCTCGGTGCATGGTAGCGACGAAGAAGAGGTTGATGAGCCCCTGGAGGTGGACAGTGATGAGGATTTGAGTGATGGACAGAAGCAGCTCCAAGAAGAGGTAAGGTTTATGGCAAGATTGCCATTTCATCGAAATATTATTATATCATGTCCATATATTTCAGTTGGAAGGGTCTGTGGACGAAGGATCCACCAAATCGGATGAGGAGTACGACGATCTTGCGATGCAAGACAAAGGCGGTTATCTGTCCGATGATGACGAGGAGATGAACAATAAAACGAAGTCTAATGATGAGCAACACATGTTGTTTGAAAGAGCAAAAAGCGAGCCATTGCCGGAGTCACTGATGCGCGCCTTCAAGGAGAAAAACGAGCGACGAGCAGCAGCAGCAGGCAACTTTAGATTAAGGAAGCGTTCTCAGAGTATTAATCGCTGACGGAGTTGGGTTTCATTCAGGTGTGTCTGTCTCTGTCGTGCACTTTCTCTTTATCATCTTTTACTCTGTTTATCTTCGAGACTCTTCACCTTGTGTAACTTGACAACCACACTTTACCATCTCATTTGTATTATATTCTTTGATTACTCTGTTTTCTTAATCTTTTCTGGGGATTTGTGGACGTTAATGGGGCGGACCAAGTCAAAGAGATGACACTTAGCACCTGATTGAATTATTGACAATCTAAATCTTAGGAATAGGTGGGGGGCTAAAGAGGAAAAATGAACCAAATTATTTGGGTCGCGATTCGATTATAGCTTTTTGTCAGTTCGTTTAAATGAACCAAATTTGAATTGAATTTTGTAGTATTCGATAATTTGAGTATGAATATTATTTTTTGAATAAATATATTTTTTTTAAAAATAATAAATATTTTAAATATTATTTAAGGTCATCGATTAAGTTCTGTGGATTTTAAAGTATTTAATAAAAACATGACTTAAAATAAACAAATTAAAATTAAGTGTAAGAAATACTTCACTCGACAATAATCCAGTTTCTTCCAAGTGTGAATGTCTTTCACTCGACTATAATCCAGTTTCTTCCAAGTGTGAATGTATTTCTGTTTAACATTCTATGAGCATTTCCACTAGCTAACTCTATAATATAGGATATTTTTTTTTTATTTTGCAGTTTAAATTTTCAGTTTTTTATTTTTTATTCAGTAGTCAACTTTATATTTTACTTTATAAAGAATATTTTTTTCTGATTTCCTGCTATTTATTTAATTTTTTTAATCAAATTATTATATCATATTTTTACTTATATATTAGTATTTATTTTTATATTTTAAATTATCTAATTCTAAATTAAAAAATAATAGTTATATTTAAATAAATTATTTTACAACCTATAAATAAAATATATTTTCACACAAAATAACCATTTCATTTAACATAATACAATCATACAATAACTTTAAAATAATGAAAAATGAAAAAAAAATAAACAAATGACAAAAATAAAAACTACAAATAAAAATAAAATAAAAAACAAAGAAAAAAAGAGATTTTTTTTAAATTAAAAAAAAAAAGAATACAATTGATGTGAATAGTAAAAAAATGAGAGTGAACTATTCATCTTTTGGCAAAATGAAAATGCAAATGTAATTTTAAGTCCACTGGAGATGTTTGTTTTTTCCTATTTTGACATCAAATGCTATTTTAACTCCACTGCCGCTGAGATGGTCTAACAATGAAAACAGGACGGAGTACTCCAATAATTGTGGGGTAATCATCATTTAAAAATTAGTCAGACCCATAGAATTTGCTCATAGTTGAAAATGATAAATCTTGATCACTTTGGAAAATTATTTTTGATTTTCTATAACAATGATTTTCTTTGAGAAAAATGATAGTTTCAAAAATATAAAAAGGTATGTATAGAACTTATCATTTAAGAAGGTTAATTAAGTAATGATTGACGAGCCCAAGTTTCTACTGCAACACTAACTTTTAATCTTAACAATCTCTTAAGAGGCGTGCCGCGTATGAATATTCTACATGCAAAAAAATTGTGAAAATTATTTTTTTTTTCTGCTGGATTTTCGTTTGATCGAATCTTCCATTTGACTGAGTTTCTCCATTACATGGGCTTTCAAGTTGCACGAGGTCCTTGTGGGTTTTATTAACTGTTTGGGCCTTGATCATACAAAACTTGGTAGATTTTAATTAATTTGGACTTCAACCGATTTGGGTCTTCTCAAGCTTTTGAATCTTGATCTGACTCATCTTTAACCTAATAATTTGGGCCCAAGAACTTTCATTAGGAACGATGAAGATTGTGGTCGGTTGAATTTGCAAAGATTGAATCCAATATGGAATAATATATATGCTCGGATTTCTTGAGATGTCTTGATCTGGAACTGATTATCTTACACAAAATCTCAAAGAGAGGGTTAAAGAATAGTACCCTTAAACAAACTACCAAAGAATTACAACGAATATTAGAGCAGCACCCAACAAACTAAGAAATACCCTACAGATGTTCATTAAAAAGCTAATTAACAACGTGAGAAGGAGCACACTGATGAAAACAACGATCTAAAAGATTTCATGCAATCAATAGTCAACACCAAAAAAATATTAACCTGCAAATGTTTCTTAATATGCAACAACAATAAAACTAGAGATACCAAGAAGATTCGTTCACGAGTCCAATAGAGCCACACTTATGAGCAGTCACAATACATAATAGTACAAATAGTCAAAATTATGAAATAATAAGAAAATAAGAAACAAAAATCTTAACAACAATTATGCCCAGATAAGTGTTCATAGTGAGAAAACAAAACAAGAACATGATATCCATGCTAGCTTGTAATCTTCGAGTCAAACCAAGTAAAATCCTAGTTGAGCCATGGTGCACAAGCTCAATTTACCAAGAGCTTGTCACACGTACGGAACCACACTAAAAAACGTAGGTCGGGGTTTAGAGTTTTAACTGTAGGTGCACCATACAAAAATTCTGTACAATCTCTATTATGAACAACGCAGATTCCTTCAAGTAGTGTATCAAGATACACCAATTGTCACTTTTGATCAGGTTTACATTCGCATTCAATCACCATAACAAGTTGCTCACAAGAGAACAAAACTCCACAAGGAGTGAGTTGCAAGACTCAAGAAACAAAACCCACAATTCAACCAGAAATAAGTATTAATTCGAAAGAAGGGAATAATAAATAGGCCATAATACTTGAATGAACACGTTCGATATCCAGAATTGATCGTTGCAACTAAGTTGTTTAAAGTCTGAAAATTGAAGTGATATGGCAGCCAATTTGGTCAAGTCTCGATCAAAGCAGGGAATTAGTCAAAAATTTATCCACACACCTTGAGTTTAGGGAAAGCGGTTAGAGTTTAAGCCTAAAAATAATTTTTTAGTTTCCGTTATAAAATGGAGATTATTATTCAGGTCTTCTGAATTCCCTGTATTTTTGTAGATCTGTAACCCTATTTTTGTTTCTACTCTCTTCAATAATTCAAAACCATTTCTTCTCAATACAAATCTATGAGCTCAATTTTCTCAAATTTATTGAACCACAACATTGGCGCCCATCGTAGGGCCTATCGATTTTAAAACGAGAAATTGCTAACGACCACATTACACTCCCCCCCCACTCCGATTGACACAACAGGTGTGCCTTCTCCACCCGGGCCGCAACAATGCCTTCCTCCTGGCCGCAACGACACTCCTTCATTTGCCGCCGGAGCCATGCATCCCTCTCCTAGCCACAACCAACGTATCTCCTCTATCGTCTAACTCTACGTTGAACGCCTCCGAAGGCGGTGCCCCAGAGCACCCAATTTCCTCCATCATCAAACACATCTAATGGCGGCGATCCTGCGCACACCACCCTGGTCATCGCAGCCATGAATCTGTATCCGCAATCGACCACCCTAAATAACTGCAACATCCACCATCGCGGGGGAAAGTGATGGAGTTAAAACTACCACATTCAAATCATCAACCAACGAACACAAGTAACAATCAACAAATGAGCCAATCAAAGTAAAGACACAAGAATTTTAGCATGGAAAACTCTCAAAAAGAGAAAAACCACGGGACCCGTAGGCCACTTAAATCATCCACTATATTCAACAATAATGGGTACAACCAAATCCTCCCTAGATCAACAAACTAGAGGCACACCAATATTCATCAAGATCAAATACACAAGACCTTGATACACAATAAACCCATCAAGATTAAACACCTAATCTTGGCAACTAAGAAGAAACAAGAGAGCAAGAGAGGTAATCAAACCCAAAAACACTGATTTCTGTTCCCCACGAGCAGACCCACTTCTACTCCTCAAAAGACTGATCTCCACCATTCAAAATGAGGGCAGGGGAGTCACGAACCTGCTGTCAAATTTTCGTGACGATCCAATGGTGCAAACTCTGGCAATCGACGCTTTTCCGGCGCTGCTATAGAGAAATGCGGGATTGGGGCCTTTTCACTCTTTCTCTGTTTCTCTCTCTGTATTTGCTCAGCTCACGGCTCTTATCACACACCCAAACTAACTCTTCTTTTTATTTGTTTAGGACATAAGCCTAATGAGCTTATTTTGGTCAAGCCCACATAGTGTGGACTGACCCAACAAATCTCCCCCGCCAGTTCAACTTCGTGGGCTCGAGCAAGCCCGTTCCCTGCCTACAAACATCAAGCTTCTCCCTCGGCAAAGCCTTCGTCAACGTATCGGATACAGTCTCATTAGTATGCACTTTGGTCAGGTGCAACTGCTTCTTCTCGAGCATATCTCGAATCCAATAATACCTCACATCAATATGTTTTGATCGTGAGTGAAATGATGAATTCTTGGAGAGGTGGATAGCACTCTGAGTATCACTGAATACAACATATTTCTCTTGGTGAATGCCCAATTCATCAAGGAATCTCTTCATCCACAAAGCTTCTTTGCAAACATCAGTAATTGTAATATACTCAGCTTTTGTGGTGGACAGTGCAATACAATTTTGCAACTTTGACTTCCATGACACAGCTCCCCCTGCAAAAGTCATCAAGAAACCCGAAATGGACTTTATGGAATCTACATCTTCAACCATATCAGAATCAGTATACCCAACAAGTTTTGGTTCATTAATACCAAAACACAAGCATACTCTGGAAGTACCTCTTAGGTATCTCAATATCCACGTCACAACTTCCCAATGTTCTCTACCTGGATTAGAGAGAAATCGACTCACAACTCCTACTGCATGAGCAATGTCTGGCCTAGTGCAGACCATCGCATACATCAAGCTGCCAACTGCAGATGTGTAAGGAACTCTACTCATATATGCTCCATCCACACTTGTAGAACTAAGCTTGAAATGTCCTGCAAATGAGGAACCAACTGGCTTGGCCTTGCTCACATTGAATCGTTCAAGAACTTTCTCGATGTAGTCTTCTTGAGATAACCAAATCTTTGAATTCTCTCGATCACGAGAAATATTCATACCGAGAATCTTCTTTGTTAATCCCAAATCTTTCATAGCAAAAGACTTGCTCAACTCTCTCTTCAGATTAGCAATCTTTTGTACATCACGACCAATCATCAACATACAAAAGTAGGAGAATAAAATCATCACTAGAGTACCTCTTGATGAACACACAATGAACTGATGATGTCTTGATGTACCCTTGACTTGCCATGATAGAGTCAAACTTCTTGTACCATTGTCGTGGAGCTTGTTTGAGGCCATACAAGCTCTTCTTTGACTTGCACACAAGTTTCTCTTTTCCTTTGATTTGAAATCCTTCTGGCCGCTCCATGTAAATTTCTTCATCTAAGTCACCATGAAGAAACACAGTTTTCACATCAAGTTGCTCAACCTCCAAGTTTAGGCTTGCAGTTAGCCCAAGTGCAACTCTAATAGATGAAAACTTCACCACTGGAGAGAAGATTTCCTCAAATTATACCTTTCTTTTGACCAAAACCTTTCAAAACTAATCGAGCTTTGTATCTTGGTTGTGAACTGCTACTTTCGATCTGCAACCTGTACACCCACTTGTTCTTGAGAGCTTTCTTGCCTTTTGGAAGCATAATCAAATCATAAGTGTAGTTTTCATGTAGATATCACATCTCTTCTTCCATAGCTTTCAACCACTCATTCTTATCATCAAGAGAAACTGTCTCTTGGTAGCTTTCAGGCTCTCCTGTATATGTAAGCATCACATACTCATTTGAAGAATACTTTGTAGATGGATGCCACTCTCTAGTGGATCTTCTCAAATGAGGTTCATTTGGTAACTCTTATACCTCTTCTTCGACTTGCTCAGTCGGATCATCACCAATGGGTACTTCATCATTGACAGGACCATCATCCTATTCTGGAGCTGCTCCCCCATGATCAGGATTCACTGGAGGCTAAGGGAAGAATCCAAATCAATCAAATCACCACTTTGGTTCTCTGTCATCTCTACCTTATCAATATCTTTGATGCCCTGGTCTTCCACAAAC
This sequence comes from Plectranthus barbatus, assembly GCA_026898455.1. NCBI lineage: Eukaryota > Viridiplantae > Streptophyta > Magnoliopsida > Lamiales > Lamiaceae > Plectranthus > Plectranthus barbatus. Next base: position 103,795 of record JAPKLW010001517.1, on the reverse strand, counting down.
ACAGCATCTCGGCTTCTAATAAGCTTCTTTTGAACTGGGTCATAGAACCTGTAGCCGAACTCACCAAGACCATAACCAATAAACACACATAGCCTCATCTTGATATCGAGCTTAGATCGCTCATCCTTAGGAATGTGAACAAAGGCCTTGCCCCCAAAGACACGTAAATGGTCATAAGAGATTGTCTTTCCAGACCAAATCCTATCAGGAACCTCAAAGTTCAATGGAACACACGTTGTTAGATTCAAGATATGAACCACCGTGTTCAAAGCTTCACCCCAAAATGACCTTGGCAATTGTGGCTGTGAAAGCAAACATCTGACTCTCTCAACAAGTGTCCTGTTCATTCTCTTAGCTAACCCATTCAACTGATGAGTTTTCGGAGGTGTCTTTTGATGTTGAATTCCACGTGCTCTGCAATATTCATCAAAAGGACCACAATTTTCACCCCCATTATCCGTCTGGATACACTTTAGCTTCACACCTGTCTCTCTTTCTACACGAGCATGAAACTGTTTGAAGACATCTAACACTCGATCTTTTAACTTTAAAGTATACACACAAGTCTTCCTTGAGTGATCATTGATTATTGCAAAATTTGCAGATTAATTGCAAACACAGTGGCAAATCAATTTATAAAATTCCCAAAGGTAGTCGAACCCAGTGGAATTGTGCAACGAAACTATCTCATATACTAACCACAATTTTAAGACTTATTGCTTGAGTAGACAGAAAATTGGGTTTTGGTTTTGAAATTTAAAGATGACAAGACAGATATTTAAAGGGTTTTAAAAGCAATAATAAAGAACACATATTCTAGGGCAAATAATCAATCAGAATACATGTCAAATCAATCAACTCTACAATGGTGGGAAAACAAATAAAATATTAAAATTCCTTGGTTGGAAAATTTTAACCTAGGTTACTATCATGTGACTGTATATGCTTGGTTGGTCTCAAGAACAAAATAATAATTAACCACAATAAAAATATTAGATTTAATCCCTACAATCAATTATCTTCCTTTTGAGACAGAAAACCAATTGTATTCAATTCCTCTTCCTATTATTAATTTTCTCCTCCCGGTCTTTCAATTAACAACTATGAATAAGTAATCAATTTCATCTCTCGATCCATCACCAATTCTAAATTCTCTCAAGTAAATTAGGAATTGAAACCATGCAATTTTGAGTTGATTAATCTAACATGCAAACATGATTAATTACACATTGCCCTAGAACCCGCTAGGGTTTCTAGCCACTCATGATGGAAAGAAACACAAGAAATATATTATTAAATTGCATAATGTAACTTACAATAAAAAAAAATAATAAAGGTTGTTCGAGTCTTCAATCTAAAAAAACTAGAATAAAAACTAAACTGAGGAGTGAATAATGACTGAATAATGGCTGAATCCTCTCTAAACTCGAGCTAGATGAGTATTTATAGAGGTAAAGGTGTATATATTGGGATCTATGGCCAAAAATATGATTTAACCATAAAAATCTCGATTTCTCCTTTTTCTGGGTCTATCTCGGTCGACACGGAGCTTGCGTCGGTCGATGCAGATCCTCTTGTGTCGGTTGACGTGGACTTCAAATCGATCGAGACAAAGACCTTTTTCTCCCTTTCGATCCTTTTGCGTAGTCTCATAGTTTTGGCCATAACTTTGACTCCCGAACTCCGATTGACCCGATTCCAGTTGCATTGGAAAGTCAATTCAAAGATATTTCTATTTCCATGATCCATTAGCTCAGATTACATGAGTGGAAGAAGTCGTGACTGTTTCTTTGAACATCTGCTGGTTTCGGTACGGGTTTCCATTGATTTCGGCATAAAACCTGCAAAAACATACCATGACAAGCATAATACCCCATAAAATCGACTCATGCTCAAAATATATAAATAAACTCAATTAAACTAATTAAAAAACTTGAAAATAATAAGATAAGTGAGTCAAAATCCGAGCTTATCAAACTCCCCAAATTTGAACGTTTGATTGTCCTCAATCAATAGGCAAAAAAGAAATCAAAAGATCATATAGTTAATGTGCAATGCCTTACAAGATTCATCACAATCAAGAATTTAAAATCCACTCACATAAACAATTTGAAAGAGATAGACAATCCATCAACTGGGGAAGAACTCACGGAAAGTGTATCACTCAAACTCTCAAGTGTTAAGGATTAGATGAAAGCACTCAACACATGTATGAAGAAATTTCTACCATAATATCTCCACTGCTAGAATGTGTACACAAGTAATGGATCAAAAAGGACTTTCAACGGGTTGTAATGTAGGCTTTTTGTGACAAGGTGGGGAAATTTTGTCAAGTGACTAAAATTCAAGCTGGCCGACTCAAAAAAATTTAAACCACTCTCTAACATTGATAACCGCAGGAACGGTGAGCAAATAAATTTATAATTACACCCAAAGGTGGTCGAACCCACAGGGACTATGCAACGAACTATCATAAGTACTAGCTATGATTTCTAGAACACAATAGTTTGAGGAAATAGAAAAGGGATTTTGTTTTGAAAATTAAAGATAACAATGCAAGAAAATAAAGGGTTTTGAAAACAGTAAAGGAAAACACAGATCCTAGGGCATATATTCTAATCATCAACATGCAATATCCATCAACTCAACAATGGGGAAACAATAGATTTTAGTGCATTAAATTCCTTGGTTTGGCAATTAAGTCCTAGATTACTAAACAGTGACTTTATCCTCTCGGTCTAAAGAACACCAATTTAGTTAATCTCAATAATCATCTAATTAATTCCTATCCAAGTTTCTTCCTTTTAAGACAGAAAACAAATATAATTAATTCTCTCATCCTATTGACAATCTTCACCTCTCGGTCCTTCAATTAATTAACTTTAAACCTAGACTCAAATTTATCTCTCGATCCATCTTTAAATCTAGATTATTAATTTAAACTCAGAGATTTAAACCATGCTATTCAAGTTGATTTCAATTAACATGCATCAGAGAAGAATACACATAGCCCAAGAACCTGTTAGGGTTCTAGCCACAAAACATGACTAGAAATAAAGCAAACATATTACTCCATCTGTCCCAATTTATTAGTCTCACTTACTTTTTTTGTTTGTCCCACTTATTAGTCCATTTTCCTAAAGTGGCAAACTTTTTCACACTCATCAATAAAATATTAATTCCACTACACTCACAAACATTGATTATTGTGCCATTTTGGTTTGGGACTAATAATTAGGGACGGAGGGAGTATAAATTAACTTACAAATGAAGAGGAACCTTCAATATCTTGAAAAACTCCAATGTCTCCAATATTCTAAGTGTAAAATCAGAGATAATAAGTCTGAAATTCATGCCCTGATGAGTACTATTTATAAAGGATAGAAAAAGACCTAATCTGGGCATTGGGCTAAAATAACAACAACTGCCAAAACAGGCACACAATTTTTTCTCGGGCCTCTGTGTCGATCGACAGGGAGCCTGTCGATCGACATGCCTGCAATGTCTTTCGTGTCGATCGACAAGGAGCCTGTCGATCGACATATCGGCACATGTCAAACTCCCTTCTTCTACCTAGCCTCCGATCGACATCCGACCTCCATGTCGATCGACATGAACCACGTTGATCGACATAAAGGTCCTGCTTCGGGTTTTTGGCTTCGTCTTCCAACTTGGTCGACTTCCTATGCGTCAATCGAAGCGATAACTCTGTGTAACTCGACTCTTTCATCACTTCACCTCTTTTTAGCCCTAAATACCTGCAAAACTCACCACGAAGGGTATAACATCCTCTAAAACAGTTTCATGCACATAAATAAGTAAAAACATAAACTAATTTCACTGAAACAATGAATAAAAATATAGATAAGTGAGTATAAGTACGAGCTTATCAAACATCATCACCTCATCTCCTTAGATACATCAACAAACTCATCAATTTTTTTTCCCGTTTTTTCCCTTTTTTTATGTATTCCTAGCTCTTTTGAATCTCTTATACCCCTTTTACTAGTTTGAACACATATTTTTTTCAGAGGGCTTATGAGAATTCTAATTGCTTTTCAGCTATTTTAACACCTCACTTTGTATCAACCACTAATTTGATGTTTCTTATCTCCTATTCACATCAATGTACCCCATACAAACCACAACTCAAGACATGCGCGAAACCAACACATTCTTAAGCTCATAGACAAGGAAAGAATTGTAAAGGCTCAACGTGGCTAACTAGGGAAAATTAATTATGAAGGGACAGTGTTTAGGATATTGGGTTAACAAAGATGGCCTAATATCATCTCCTAAACTTGTGCACACTATGCAGTCTCGAAACAAAAAATAAGAAAGTTCTAGAGAAATCAAAACATACATGAGAATCTAACATCAAACGAACATAAGACTCAAAATCTCACACAAGGGTTTAAAATTTTCCTCCACAGTCAACTTCAAATCAACTCAATCAGCATGTAAGTGTAAGTTTCAAATCAATCGTATCATGCGGTATTCTACTTTAATAGGCAATTAACCATAATCACAATCAATTCAAACTCAACCACCAATCGATTATATCTCACATTCTTATTCAAGTTGTATCAAACTCAAAAATTTTCTCACAAAATAGCATAAATTAAAATTCTAGGCAAAAATTTAAATGCAGAAAGGGGAATAAATAAAAGATATAACGTTCAATCTCTTGTCCACATCCCCCCAAACTTATTTCCAACTCAAAGAGTGGAAAAAGTTTGAAAATCAGACAAGAGAGAGAACTGTACCTGGTGTTTGATCTCAAACATCAACTTTTTATACCGGAACCTTCGAAAATTGCGCGGCGTGAATTTTTTTTGCTTTTGGCACTCCGCATCGACCAACGCGGGCTCTACGTCGGTCGACGTGGAGCTTTCATGTCGATCCCTATCTCGGGTTGAAGTGCTTCACGTCGAGCCGTTTGTGTCGACCGATGCCAGGCCTACGTCGGTCAAAATAGACAATGTTCTTGTTCTTGTCGATCACGACTGTATATGCTTGGTTGGTCTCAAGAACACAATAATAATTAACCACAAAAAAATTTAAGATTTAATCCCGACAATCAATTATCTTCTTTTTGAGACAGAAAACCAATTGTATTCAATTTCTTTTCTTATTATTTATTTTCTCCTCTCGGTCTTTCAATTAAAAACTATGAATAAAGAATAAATTTCATCTCTCGATCCATCACCAATTCTAAATTCTCTAAAGTAAATCAGGAATTGAAACCATTCAATTTTCAGTTGATTAATCTAACATGCAAACACGATTAATTACACATAGCCCTAGAACCCGCTAGGGTTTCTAGCCACTCATGATGGTAAGAAACATAAGAAACATATTATTAAATTGCATAATGAAACTTACAATAAAAAATAAAGGTTGTTCGAGTCTTCAATCTCCAAAAACTTGCATAAAAACTAAACTAAGGAGTGAATAATGACTGAATCCTCTCTAAACTCGAGTTAGATGAGTATTTATAGTGGTAAAGGTGTATATATTGGGATCTTGGGCCAAAAATATGATTTAACCATAAAAATCTCAATTTTTCCTTTTTTGGGTCTGTCTCGGTCGACACGCAGCTTGCGTCGGTCATCGCGGATCGTCTTGCGTCGGTCGACGTGGACTTCAAATTGGTCGAGACAGAGACCTTTTTCCCCCTTTTGATCCTTCTGCGCAGTCTCACAGTTTTATCAATAACTTTGACTCCCGAACTCCGATTGACCCGATTCCAGTTGTATTGGAAAGCCAATTCAAAGATATTTCTATTGCCATTATCCATTAGATAAGATTCCATGCATGGAAGAAGTCTTGACTGTTTCTTTAAATATCTGCTACTTTCGGTACGGGTTTCCATTGAATTCGGCCTAAAACCTGCAAAAACACACCATGGCAAGCATAATAACCCATAAACTCGACTCATGCTCAAAATATATAAATAAAATCAATTAAACCAAATAAAATACTTGAAAATAATAAGATAAGTGAGTCAAAATACAAGCTTATCAATCATCAATAAAAGTCACAAATTATGATGCACCTCCAAGTGATTTTGTCTTCATAGGACCACATACATAAGAATATTCCAAGTAAAAAATACCTGGTTTTCGCGATTGGGGAACTCTCTTGAAAGCAACTCTCATCAGCTTGCCTGCCAAGCAATGAGCACACCGCTTCAGAGAACCATTCTTCATAACTGAAAGAATATTCTTCTTGTCTAGAATCATCAATCCCTTCTCACTCATGTGGCCGAGTCTTTTGTGCCAAAGCTCCACAATGCTTTCATCATTCATGGTGTTAACCATGGAAACACTAATCTTTGCTTGCATCACATATAATGAGGAACACTTTTGTCCTCTTGCCACGATCAAGGAGCCTTTTGTGAGCTTCCATTTTCCATCACAAAAGGTGTTACAAAACCCTTCATCATCAAGCTTACCAGTAGAGATCAAATTCTTACGGATGTCTGGAATGTGCTTCACACCTTTTAGAATCAAGGTGTTCCCATTGTCGGTCTCCAAATGAATATCTCCAACACCAACAATTTTGATAGTACTATCATTTCCCATTCTAACACTTCCAAAGTCACCACAAGTGTAAGATGCATTATAATCTCTCCTCGAAGTAGCATGAATCGAGGCACGACTATCAATCACCCAACTAGTCTCTTAGCAAGCAAGATTGATGGTATCACCATCGTACATCACAAAGAACTCATTTGTCGTTGTGGCTGTCGTGTCACACTTTTCTCCTTCATTGGCTTTCTTCTCTTTGCTTTTGTTATTAGGGTTCTCTCGTAGAAACTTTCTGCAAAATATCTTTATGTGCCCCTTTTTACCACAGTAATGACACTCAATATTTGCAACTTGTTGTTTCAGCTCTTGCTTCTATTTCTGTCTTTTGGGCCTCTACTCTGATTCCTCCCCCTGTTCTTCGTAAATAGAAGATCTGACTGTAAAGTAGACCCTGTTGACTTTCTTCTCATCTCCTCATTGAGAACACTTCTCTTGACTACATCCATAGACAAGACACCATCTGGGGCTGAGTTAGACAATGACATTCTGAATGTCTCCCAAGAATCAGGCAAGGTACTAAGAAGCAACAAACCCTGAACCTCTTCATCAAACTTGATTTTCCTTCCAGCCAATTGATTAATAATGCCCTGAAATGTATTCAAGTGATCTGTCATTGCTTTTCCATTCTGATACTTCAACCCTAACAATTGCTTGATCAAATAGAGCTTGTTGTTGCCGGTCTTTCTAGCATATAGCTCTTCAAGCTTCTACCAAAGACTCTGTGCGTCCTTTTCCTCACTTACATGATTTAGGACGTTATCATCCACCCATTGTCGAATATATCCACACACTTGGCATTGAAGTAATTCCCATTCAATATTTGTTTTGTCTGCCGGTTTCGCAGTAGCAAATTCATGTGAGTAGTAATCTTACACATAAAGAAGATCTTACATCTTCCCCTTCCATACATGATAGTTGGACCCATTTAAAGTGATCATCCTACTTGTGTTACCCTCCATGATTTGAATCAAACTCAACAACTACAACCTGAGCTCTGGATACTACTTTGATGGGGTTAAAACCACCACATTCAAATCATCAACCAACGAACACAAGTAACAATCAACAAATGAGCCAATCAAAGTAAGGACACAAGAATTTTAGTGTGGAAAACTCTCGAAAAGAGAAAAACCACGGGACCCGTAGGCCGCTTAAATCATCCACTATATTCAACAATAATTAGTACAACCAAATCCTCCCTATATCAACAAACTAGAGGCACACCAATATTCATCAAGATCTAATACACAAGACCTTGGTACACAATAAACCCATCAAGATTAAACACCTAATCTTGGCAACTAAGAAGAAACAAGAGACCAAGAGAGGTAATCAAACCCAAAAAACACTGGTTTTGTTCCCCACGAGCAGACCCACTTCTACTCCTCAAAAACTAATATCCACCGTTCAAAATGAGGGCAGGGGAGTCACGAACCTGCTGTCAAAATTTTGTGACGATCCAACGGTGCAAACTCCAGCAATCGATGCTTTTCCAGCGCTGCTATAGTGAAATGCGGGATTATGGTTTTTTCACTCTTTCTCTATTTCTCTATCTGTATTTGCTCAGCTCACAACTCTTATTACACACCCAAACTGACTCTTCTATTTATTTGTTTTGGATATAAGCCTGATGGGCTAATTTTGGTCAAGCCCACATAGTGTGGTCTGACCCAACATAAAGAACTCCCCACTATCCATCCTCTGCAGGCGATGCATCAAACCACTCCCACCATTGCTCATAAATCACCACGGCCAACTATTGCTGAACAACAAACTCCATACGTTGATTCCACCACCAAAGGGAAATCCCCTACACTCTGATTTTTATGGACTTTGTTGTTGATTGAGCGTTGGCGTCCTCTTGAAAATATGAAGAAATTGTTTGAAGAATTACTACTTACTGTTTTCGCTGAATTCTCGATTTGATAGAGACGTTGTTTGCCTTCTCGATTCATGAAAATATTGTGAAGAGGGTTAATTTTTTTATTTGATTATTTAGTTCTAATATTTTTTAGTTTAATTGGAACGTTATATGTATTACTTGCTAATTGAGTCTCATTTTGTATTACTTGCTAACTGAGTCTCATTTTACTGATCTTGCTGATGCTAATCATTAAACTTTTAATTCAATTATTTTTATGAAGAAATTGTGTGTTACTTCATGATGCCACTTGCTGATTTTGATATAAATTATGTTTTGATCATTTTGGATGATTTTTGATCGGTTAATAGTTGAATTATTGACCTTCTTGGGTGGTTCTAATAATGAGATCTAAGATAATATGTTTGACAGTATTTTATGGAGATACTAATTTTGTAAGATTAGAGGAATCAACATGCTTTAATTGTTGAACTATGGAACCAATATTAACCTTGATTACATGCAGATAGTTGAGCCTACTGTTACAATAATTTATGATCGGCTGATGTTTTCGTATAGGATGCGTCGGTGAGGAGTTCCTCAAAATGAAATATGACAAATTCGGTTATGAAGATGCTACACAATAAATAGGAGTACACTTCCCAAAATAAAAATTTGAGGAAATGAGGACTGAGGTCACTACCGCCCGCTACCACCAAAATCTTAAACGACAACAACCATAAGGGAGTTGCCTATTCACTACTTCTTACACACTTGGATGTTGTTCATTTGCTTGATTATTGTTGAAAATATGGAAATTTACAATTTACGGATTTTATTGTTATCATTGATGATTGATCAATTTGTCCTAATATCTCTGAATTTTATAAGAATATTGTTTTTGTCTTCGGTTATCGTTAGTAACATCCTGTAATAGTTAAATTAACTTCCAACAATTTGTTGATGCTTTTGAATACAAATAGGGTGATATTTGAAATTGTTGGCATTATGATCATACTTTGGGGTGAACGTTGCCTAATCATGAGATATTTGATTGATAATTAATCTAAAGGATTTTGCATGATTGGCTCTCAAATCCTCGCATCTATATTTCACATGCTCTGATGTTGTTGCTTCTCTCGAAATAGAGCATTGCATGACATAAGTGATGGCCAACTATGTGTTTTTTTTTAAGTCATAATTCAAAGTCTCAGGAAGTTTATTTTAAATTGTTGATCGTGATTCGTAGTTCTGCAATCATTAATAGCCTTCAACTAGCCGGTATCTTGATATCTTCTTTAAAATGCTAAAGGAGTTTATATTAACTACTAGCTGATTTACTTTGATCCTTCAAATTCTGAAATGGTGGGGGTTGACCATTTCTCTTATGCATTTATTTTGTCTGGTTGTCTATCTTCCTCATCTGGCGAATTTAACTCACTAGATTTTCTTCCTCTTTCAACAATGTTGATTGGTTATGTGATCACATCACAGGATCCTGCTGATGCTTCATAGAACATACAAGTTATATTTTATAATAGGAAGATTTATAGTTGTTCTAGAAGTAAGGATTAAATATTTTGCAGGGAGGGTAGAAACAAGTTTGACGTTAAGTAATAACAATGAACTGTTGTTCGCTTCCCTAGTGTTGTATGATGCCGCTTTTGTTTCTCCTTTTGTGCAGAAACTCAAAATATATTATAAATTTTTTATGTGTGAAGGAACTCACTTGATCCAAAGATTTCTCCGAAGCACAAGCATGTGTACTGCCCCCCAGCAAATTGAATAAGTTTCTTCATAAATGGTTGGAACGCTGGTAGCTTGAATCGCCTCATCTGGATGAGGTCTTTACAAAGTTGGAGATGCATAAATCTAAGCTCTTCTGATCGAATCATGTGCGACAGCAATCCAAAACAACCAACAAATCCAAACGTTCCTCGTATGAGCTAAGTATTCTGTTATTTTTTAATCCCTTAAATATGAGTGCATTGTTCCTTAATGTATGTGCTTGCTGTATTTGGCAATTTAATTTTGCAAGTTCACTATCAGTCACGATAATTCTTGCTAATAATTCCTTTGGGTTGCTGAGAAAATTTGTGATTTATATAGTTATAATAACAAAAGGTGAGTTTTGCATTGATGTTAACCATTTCGTCGAGCTCTTGATCAACAACTTGCGAACTTTTCCTGCTATTGCTATCAAAATGATTCTCTGATGGAGGAGCTTACCCTTTGATGCTCTTCTAACCATGAGAGAATAAAATATTAACACACTATCCAGTTGTAATCTCCAATGAGTTATTTTAAGTTGTTGGAGCAACAAATGAATTTTGAATGCAAGACTATTATGACTAGGTGCTACTTGATAAAATGAAAAAAAAGTTTCTAAATGAAGAGACAACTTCTTCAAAATGCCCCGAAGGACATCATGCCTAGGAGATGTTCGACGAAGGAATGGAATAACACAACTCGAAGGTTAAGAGAGAGAGAGAGAGAACAGAAATATATATATATATATATATATATATATATATATAGGGTAGTGATCAGGTGAGAATAGGAGTTACTATGAGAAATAAGAATAAATCTCGCGCATCCATCTCATCAAATTGACGAACAGGATTCATTCTCAGCATATTGAAAAACGCGGCATTTTTGCCCCAATATCGTGCAGTTTTAGTCTTTAAAGGCTAAAACTGTAAAAATACTCAAACACAAATAACAACCTGCATTTTAAGCCCGATTTACTTCATTTTTAGCCCAATTTACTTCATTTTTAGCCCGATTTACTTCATTTTTACATAAATACGAATTAAAAAAAATTAAACATCTTCTTCTTCAAAGCAACAACACGAGCGTAGTCTCTATAAAACTCAATACCAACATCAACAGTTCTTAAAACTATGCCCTTAAAATGCTTCATCTTATTAACACACTTTGGAATAAATGAACATGTAAGATACAAAAATGCACAAAGTTAACACTA
>JAPKLW010001517.1:64041-92345 GCA_026898455.1 Plectranthus barbatus | reverse complement strand
AATCTGATCGACAAAAGAAATATAAATCAATTCGAACAAAGAAGGAAGAAGAAATCAAATCGCGCGAAGAAATGAATAAAAAATCTAATGAGATACTATTTCAGATTAAAAAAAAGCTAAAATTACAAAAATAACCTTAATTTTGTAAAACTGCAGGATAGTCGAGGAAAACTGCACACGGAGTAAAATAGATCATGAGCGTTGAAATCACAAAATCAAAGGCTAAGATTTATTCTTATTTCTCATACTAAAAACTATTCTCATATGATCACTACTATATATATATATATATAGAGAGGATTATTCAAAACGCAAACAAAATCTAATACTTTAATCCACCTATTCTAAGTCAAACCCCTACTTATCGTTTCACCTTAAAAAAATTTCATTTCATTGAATATGAGTTTCTATTTTCTTTGTACTCATATGCATTTAACATAAATAAATTGAAGTATACATGAAAGGTCATTTGATAAATTATTGATGAGTTCATTAGGCATACTTTGTTAACTTTGAATAAGTAAATTTAGCACATACTAAAATGTACTATACTTGCATAAAATAATTTTTTTTGTTACGTGCTTCATTTCATAATCTTACTCAAATTGAAAATTACAACATGAAAGCTATTGAATTGAAAAATATATTCAAATAGAGCTTTCAATGCATTTTAAAGAATACAAACATTTTTTTGCTCTATATTTGCATGACCGCTCGAGCACATATCAAAATACCCTGAAAGATATCATGCCTAGGATCTCGATCGAGGAACAAACAGTGCACACAAAAAAGCACCCCTTATATTGAAGTAATTGAGAGCAGAGAATTTGGGGAAGCATGAGGAGGAAATGAGTAGTACAACAACTTTAAGTAACCTCACCTCTTCAACTTCTTACAACTGTCCCTGCCTTGACCGTATATTATGCAACTGCCATACGAACACGTCGACAAAAATTGACCCCTAGCAAGTCTCTAAAGCACGCACTGTCCCCTTAACGTGCGCACCGTGCAACAGGGGCTCCGACCTCAAAACAGCTAGACTACAAATAAATAAATGCCCCTCAAAGGGGCCTATCACAGAAAATTCTGCGAAAGTGAGTCAAAATGCTTCGCAGGGGCTCCTAGTTAGCCAAACACAACTAACAGAGCAGCCCTCGAATTGCTCGATCACTTCTTCATGGTTTTGGGCCCACGAATACAACCTTCGTACTGACTTCCCGGGGTCATGCGGAAAATGGGAGACCACCCACAGTGGAAAGTCCCCACAACTGAGGAGATGCTTACCGGCATCCCTAAAATGTCAGGTCTCCTCTTAAAAGAGACCTGAAGGGCGTACATTTGGGAGCTACATCCTACCCTCCGAGGTGGGCACTCGTCATGAAATTCTAACGGTTTAACTACATGAGTTCTTCAGCAAGAGCCTCATCATAACGCCAAAAGGGCTATTGTTGTGCCCAACATTATTTGGGCCATATTAATAGATTAAAGCCGAATTCATAATTGATCGTTGCAGCCAAGTTGATTGATGTCCGAAAATTGAAGTTATATAACAACCCATTATATCAAGTCCTAGTCAAAGCAGAGAATTAGTCAAAAAAAAAAAATTTATCCATACCCCCTGAGCTTAGGGAAAGCTGTTAGGGTTTAGGCCTAAAAATAGGCTTTTAGTTTCAGTTATAAAATGGGGATTATTATTCGCGTCTCCTGGATTCACTGTAATTTTGGTGGATCTGTAACCCTATTTTCATTTCTACTCTCTTGAATAATTCAAAACGATTTCATCTCAATAAAAATCTATGGTCTCAGTTTTCTCAAATTTATTGAACCTCAACAATAATCCCGAAATGAGAGTACACATACCAATAAGCAACAAAGATGTTTGTTACGGTTAGGGGTGGCAATTGGGTCGGGGTAGGGTTTGGGTTGGCGGGTCGAGTTGCGATCTTTATATTAACACATTACACGCCAATCCGAACCCAAACCCAATTTATTTATTTTTTTTGGGTCAGAAAAATCAATCTAAGCACGACATGTTTATTTTCAGTTCAACCCGAAAATGACTTGAAATGACCAGGTGAAAAATTTAACTTTAATCAACATAACTTGTTTAACACGAAAATGACATGTTTAACACGAAAATGACCTGTTTAACATTAAAATCACTTGTTTAACAAGAAATCACAAATACAATACATACTTAAAGTCGTAAAATTCGTACTTCCAATCAACAAACCAATAAAACAAATTTTAGATTATCCTCATTAGTGACCCGTTATGACCCAACTATTTTATAAAATATTAATCTTTTTTCATCCACTACACAATTTACAAATCAATACTATTTACATTCCCACACACCTCAACCTAGCTTTCCAATGAAACTATTAATTTTTCATATTCAATATATTAAAAAAAATTAAAAATCTAGTTTATAATTAAATAAATAAATTATTATAAACTAAGAATTCATAATTTATTTGAAAAACTAAAACTTCAATAAATAATACAAAATAAAATTACAAATATTAAAACTTAAGAAAATCTAAATTGCAAATACATGAATTATAAAGTACATAATTTGGTGATTGAGATCAATGAAAAATTATTTGTATTCTTTTTGGAATGCCAAACAAAAGGAACTTTATTTTATATTATTGCGTAAATAGAATTCATCTAACCCCAATTTATAATTTTTAAATAAATTTAAATATTTTTTTAAATAATTAAATAAATTATATATCATAAAAACTATATAAGAATTAAAAATTAGAAAGACATCAAATGGAAGGTTGCCACGCATATATGAAACAATTAAAGTGGAAGGATATGAAATGGTTGGACATGGGCGATGACAGCTTTTGATCATGCAATTGTAATTTTTTTTAAAAGAAATTCCAAGTTTTTTGTCATATTTGGTGACCTTTTTGTGAAAGGCCACCAATGATAATGGTCTTACATTAATAGCTATCCAAATATAACAAAATCAAGTACGAGTAGTTCACAATAAAAATATAAATTCGAGTATTATTTTCTTTTGCTCATATCCAACATCCAAAGTGCAAGGTTTTTACAAAATAAATGTGAATCAATTATTTAATGTTTTTTTATGAAAATAAAATCATGTTTCTAATTACTAAATTCAGTGAAGAATTAATTAAACTTACCATTCATAGATTATAACCAGTGATATAAAACGTGGCCGAGGCGGCCGCCTTATCGGCATTGAGGCGTTAGGCGGCCCCCAGTCGCTCCGATAAACCCATAATCGGCCCCTTAGTTGCTGGCTGTCGTAAAATCCTGAACTTTAATAGTTGGGAGATTAGAGACAGGAGTGAGATAGAGTCACAGATTGTTGCAGATAGTATTGTTGAACGAATAAGATGAACACAGAGCTTCAATGACAAAAATACGGTAGGAAGAAAAATAGGTGGAGAAAAAGAGGGTGAGATAGGGAGTAGGGTAGGGATAGACACGTGGGTGTGGGTGTGGGTGTGGGTGTGGGTGTTGGTGTGGGGGGAAATTAGAGAGAGAAAGTATAGGAAATAAAAGAAATTGTATAATTATTTAACAAAATATAATAAAATAGTTGTAAATTATGAATTTTAATATTTTTCGGCAGTCGACTAGTTATCGATTAGGAACCGATTAATCCCCGATTAGGCCAATTAGGCGCTAGGCAGTACCCCGCCGCCTGACTGTCGCCTAGCGGTTTTTACAACCATGATTATAAATAGTTAGAACATGTCTCTTCTCGCAAAACAACAGATTCACAAGCATTTCTGTTGAAGTTCAAAGACATGATTTTTTGAGTTATTTCTTGTAATGTCATTTCTAACATTTCTGAATTATGAAAGAAATATCATGGTAAAAATTATATATTTCTACTTAGTAATATATGATTATGCATTGTTTAATATTTCACTACTACAAAATAGGGTTATCCCAACAGGGTTACCTGTCACTAAATAATAACTATTGTGACACATATTGCTATGCTGACACGACTATATATTGTTGTCCCAAGTAGTGTCACTATAGAAATGAGTCTTATAACAACAGTAATAGTGGATAATCAACATATTCTAACATATTTTGGTGTTGGGAAAATGAATCTAAGATGATAATATTTGCTGTGGTTAAAAATCTTTATTTCACAGCTTCACGTGTGGGGAAATGAATCTAAGATAACAATCTATACTATGATTAAAAACTTTTATGCTACAGATTTACCTATAGGGAAAAAGTTTTAAAATAGCAAACTTTACTGTCACTAAAAGTATTTTTTTTGACAATCTTTACTGTGATTAAATATATTTTTGCTCACACTATGTATTGAGGTCATTAATATATTTAAATAAGATTACTAAAATATCAAGAAAAATAAATTTTAATGACACCACATATTGTATTATAAAGACCAAGGCAATATTTACATGATATTCGAACTTAATCCAAATTAAAAAAAATAACAATTTATGTCAAAAGACTTTTTAAATATAACATAGAAATGATAAAAAGTTAAATACCTATAAATCCGTTTCATAGAGTATGCAATTACAATACTTGTTCAGCAAACTACAAAATATTGAATCCAATCATTCTAAACAAAAAAAAAATCAAATCAAATCAAACAGCATTTCCCAAAGTTTAACAAAATGAATGCCATAAGCCAAAAGTACTACTAAACCAAATGAACAAAGTGTCTTCATCATTCCACCGTGTAAACAATAATTGATATTCAAAATGAGAAATTCGGTTTGCTTAAACTTAAAATAATGAAACTTTTCGTACCAAATGTTTAGGCCAAACAATATTTACACCAAGTGCTTCTTGAATAGTCTCTAATGGATAAAACGATCTAATCAATTCCTCATTGCCATCAATTACAACTTTCACTTCAACTTCAAACCAATTTAACCCCAATGGAGACCCATGAACAATAGCTAACGGATTGAGACTATGAATATATCCTCTTGCTACATTCTTGTTTGCATCAAAAAAGCTCTTGAGAAGAACCTCAGCCTCTACCTGATGAAACGATAATGAGTTAATATAAATCACATTAAAGTAAAAAAATTTATACCAAAATCTAACCAAAATACTTACACATTCAAATTGATTATAAAATATAATCCTATTATAACAATTATACAACTATGTCTAATAAGTTGTATACACACTTTACGTAATTACATCACACAAATAAAAGATATGACAATAACCAAATTCAAGTGGTAGAAACTAAATATGTGGGCATAATATGAACACTAAATTACAAATTCTAAGAAGAAAATAATGGAAGCAAATTAACAAATTAAATAATCTTACCCGAAATCCATTTGAACTGTTTGCAGTTCTAGTTGAAATAACATCATTGTATTTGTTAGATGTATTTCCTGAACTTTCTAATAGTTCATTGTTACCACGACGTTCTGACATTTGAGCTTGCAATTGAGCGATAGTTGCAGCTTGTGCTTCAAGTTTTTCTTCCAGGGTCATAAGTTGTCTTTGTTGTTGAACATTATCACGAACTAGCTTGCTGCTACTAACATTCTTGGACCAGTTATCATTTGGGTACACACCGTCACCATACAGCCTCACATATCCGAATTTATCTTTGCCCATGACTTGAGAAAAATATTATTTCTACTAACAACATCTTCGTAATCTGATGGAAGCTCATTCAAATTTTCTTTCATCTCACCCAATATAAAATTCATATTACTAATTCAACAACAACAAATAACTAACCAACTTACTAGAACTAACCATCTAAAACAATCATAAAATAAAAATTTTGAGAACTAACCAACTTTTCAGCCACGACACTATTCAATGGTGTTCCATCAAAACGACTATAGACTTTGCCAAAGATCTCTACTCTAGTTGGACAGTGCCCATAATCCTTTGAATGAGAATTAGAATTCTAATATTAGTGAACCATGTTATATGGAAAGCTTCAATAATAACTACTTATATAGACAGAAATAATACCAATTGATTTCGAACATCCGCAAAAGATGTCTTCCCAGTAGTGTAGTTCATCTTCTTGCTTTCTCTAGCTTGCTTGCAGTGTTTGCTTAAGCTCTGCACAAATTAAATTAGGTTAATAATTTAATAATAATTTGGAGAAATAAGATTATGTAATGATATCACCTTTGCATCATCGGTTCCCCAGTATTTCCAGAGCTCATTCCACTATTCTTCTTTAACTCTTTCATCCTTGTTATTTTTTGCTTCACTAACTGGTAAAGACATAATACTCTTTTGACTTCAATTTTGCCTTCCAAGTCCTCCAGTTTTTACCAATGGAACGTAAAATCCATTTCACAAGTTCATCAGGCAACTCAAATCTTTTCTAGAATCAATTACATATCATTAATATAATGTGAAATGAATACATATTTATAAACTTAAAGCCCCTAACTATCATCCCTAAAATTTAATGATAATGGTAGTTTTCCCTCAAAAAAAAATGTCCAGTTTGATCTTCGTTTGACCAAATATTCCATTACACTAGATCTTTCTACCACACGAGCTTTCAAGCAAAAGTTGCACGTAGTCCTTGCATGTTTGTTAACTTTTGGGCATTGATCCTGTTAGTAATTCGGGTACTTTGTGGTAAATTCCCGATATGAAATATTTAATTTTGTCGTAATTAAATATTACCAACTTGATCTACGCGAAGAGTAGATGATCGTGGTATATTTATTTTCTCAAATCTAAATTCCGGTGAGTGAGAAATGAGTCCACGAAGTGACAGGGTTGGTGGGATTATTACATGAAGTGAACATGTAATAAATGAAGTATCCCATATTGATTAATTAAAGTAATTAATCTATGTTTAAATACATTTATGGTTGAGGTGTGAAATAACCAAGTGTGCAGTGTATGTGGCACCCGGTGGCTCGCCTCGCGCACCGCCGCTCGCCTCGCCCTGCCTCGGCCTACGACCTCAGCAAGGCCGCTGGCCGAGCGCCTGCACCTCGTGCAATGAGCCCCAACCCCAGTCCCAATCTCGGTTCTTGGAAATTGATCTTTGGGTGGTCTTTGGGCCCTTGGGTCCTTGGCTTGGCTTGGTCCATGGTGCCTTATCTTTTTGGGCAAGTGAAATGAGCTTGCGGGCTCGACACGTGGACTGTCGACGTGGATAGACCAGTCGATGTGGTGCACAATGGGCATGTGACGTGGCTGATGAGTCCAGCCATTGTTTGGCGTCGGTTACGCCCCGTGTTTTACGCCTATAACGGCTCCAACCTTGATAGAGAGACAGCCTCCCCCTGGTGGAACATGTCTATAAATAGGCATGCTAGAGTTGTCCCCTGCTTGCTGAACATCCAACAACAGACAAGCTCACTTAGCCAGATACTGCAACGTTATCCTCATATTGCTGCATCTTTTTCGTTGTTCTTCTGCAACTCAGTTTCACCTCTATTCAGTTCGCCGGAGCCTTTCTGATTGCGGTGCTGCCTCGAAAATGATGAAGCCATTTTACCTTTGGGGACAATCGCCGTTCAAGGAGCACTACGTTGGCGAATTTGTCTTGCGGGAAGATGGCTTCCTCGACTTGGCTGTGCCATTTTACCTTTGGGGACAATCATCGTTCAACGAGCACTACGTTGGCAAATTTGTCTTGCGGGAAGAGGGCTTCCTTGACTTGGCTGTGCTTCATTGCACTTTATTTTGTTTTATTTCATTTTTTTCTTTATTTTGTTTGTTCTCGTACTAGCAGTAATACTTGTAAAAACTTGTTGTACTAGACATAATTACTTGCAGTGTTTTCATTCTTGTAACACATATCTTATATCCAACAATCGCATGACAAATTACTACTTCTCAAGATCTAAGATGGTTGATCACACTCTTAATGGTGCTGGAGGAAGCAACACCAACAACGGACATAAACTCCATCCGAATACCCAAGTTGACAAGCCCTTCAAGTTTGGAGGAGTGAACTTCAAGACTTGGCAAAAAAAATGTTATTCTACCTCACTACACTTGGATTGGCTGCCTACTTGAAGGAAGACAAGCCCGATCTTGCCGATGATGAGACCGATCAGAACAAGAGAATTGCTTTCGACAATTGGTGTCATGGGGATTTTCTTTGTCAAAATTTTGTATTAAATTGTTTAGTTGATCCCTTATACACCGTGTATTATAATGTAAACACCACAAAAGAATTATGGGAACAAATAGAAAGAAAATACAAGATGGAGGACGTGGGTACTAAGAAGTACGCCGTGGCCAAGTATTTATCATACCAAATGGTTGACAATAGATTGGTGGTTGAACAAGTGCAAGAGTTTCAATTCATTTTGCATAATGTTCACGCCGAGGGGATGCTACTCCCCGATGGTTTCAACGTGGCTGCAGTCATTGAGAAGTTGCCTCCTTCGTGGAAGGACTTCAAGAGCTACCTTAAGCATAAGCAAAAGTCTATGTCTCTTGAAGATTTGGTTGTCAAGCTTCGTATTGAAGAGGACAATCGAAAGGTGGATCCTAAGCCGAGTGGTATGAATGTTAAGGCTAATTTGATGTAACGTGGCAAAGAAAAGAAAAAGGCCTAACCCGTCGAATAAGGGGATTGTGATCCAAGAACCTAAGTTCAAGGGTGTTTGCTACAATTGTGGCAAGCATGGGCATATGGCAAATCAATGCAAAAATCCTAAAAATAAAAATAATGGCAAAGCAAAGATGGATACCAATAATGTTGAACCCGATAATGATTGGGATGATGACTTGTGTGCCGTGGTTTCCTAGGTTCACCATGTTGATAATCTATGTGAATGGTTTGTTGACGCAGACGCGACATGTCATGTGGCTTCAGATAGGAGTGTGTTTGTCTCCTAAAAGTCTGTTGAAGGAAGAAAGCTCCATATGGACAATCAAGCTTCCTCAGATGTGGTTGGAGTGAGCAATGTTGTGCTCAAACTCACTAATGGCAAGGATTTGACCTTGGAGGATGTGTTTCATGTCCCAGACATCTGAAAGAACCTCGTTTCGGGCTTTTTACTTGTAAATCATGGATTTAAACTTGTATTTGAGTCTGAAAAGTTTATCTTGTCAAAGTTTGGAAAGTTCCTAGGTAGAGGTTATCTCGCCAATGGTCTTTTCAAGTTGAATGTAATGGCACGACGCGTAGCCGAAAAGAATATCAATAAAGTTGAATCTACTTCTTCTTATTTAATTGAGTGATCTTCTTTGTGGCATATAAAATTGGGACATGTAAATCTTAATGCAATTAAAAGATTAGTAAATATGAATTTACTGAAAGTGGCTGAATTCAAACAAACTAAATGTGAAGTTTGTGTTGAGGCAGAAATGACAAGAACGCCGTTTAATTCAGTCGAAAGGAGCACTAAACCTCTAGAGTTGATACACACGGATTTGTGTGATTTCAAAATGGTGCAAACTAGAGGTGGAAAAAAGTATTTTATTACTTTTATTGATGATTGCACCAGATATTGTTACCTCTACTTATTGAAAAGTAAAGATGAAGCAATTGATGCCTTTAAAAATTATAAAGAAGAGGCTGAAAATCAATTGAGTAGTTGGATCAAGATGATTCGAAGTGATAGAGGTGAAGAATATATTGCTCCGTTTGAAGAACTATGCATCGCTTCGGACATTATTCATCAAACAATGACACCTTACTCACCTCAGTCCAATGGTGTTGTCGAGAGGAAAAATCGGACACTAAAAGAAATAATGAATGCCCTGTTGATAAGTTCGGGGTTACCCCAAAATATGTGGGGAGAGGTTGTCCTAACAGCTAACTATATCTTGAATAAGATACCTCTTAAAGGTAAAGAGGTGACACCTTATGAGTTGTGGAAAGGTCGAAAACCTTCCTACAAGTATCTAAAGGTGTGGGGTTGTTTAGCAAAGGTCAAAGTACCTTTACCCAAGCAAGTTGCAATTGGACCTAAAACAATCAATTGCATCTTTATAGGGTATGCTTTGAATAGTGCTGCCTATCGATTTTTGGTGCACAAGTCGGATAATTTGAATGTGACCGAAGGCACCACTATAGAGTCAAGGAATGCTATATTCTTTGAGCACATCTATCCTTGTAAAGATAAGGAAGATGTACCGACTATGTCTAGAAAAAGGACATATGAAGAGGCTACTAGTTGTACTCCTATAGAGGAAGAACTGAGACATAGTCAAAGGGCTAGAGTGGCTAAAAGCTTTGGTCCGGACTTCATCACCTACATGTTGGATGATGAACCACGAACCATTAAAGATGCCTTAGCTAGACCCGATGCCTCACTATGGCAAGAAGCCATTAATAGTGAGATTGAATCAATTATGCAAAATCGTACTTGGATTTTGGCCGATCTCCCGAAAGGTTGTAAGACCTTAGGATGCAAGTGGATCCTTAAAAGGAAGTATAAAGCCGATGGTTCGGTTGATAAGTATAAAGCTCGCCTTGTAGCGAAAGGCTTTAAACAAAGGGAGGGAGATGATTTCTTCGATACCTACTCACCAGTGACTAGGATCACATCTATTAGGGTGCTTATCGCGATTTCTGCTTTGCACAATCTCAAAATACACCAAATGGATGTGAAGACAACCTTCCTAAATGGAGAGCTAGAAGAAGAAATCTATATGGATCAACCTGAAGGATTTATAGTACCCGGACAAGAGAGAAAGGCATGCAAATTGGTTAGATCCTTATATAGTCTTAAACAAGCACCCAAGCAATGCCATGTTCGATTTGACAATGTGATGTTGTCAAATGGATTCAAGTATAATGAATATGACAAATGTGTGTACTACAAAGGCACGTTTGACAATTTTGTAATTGTTTGCCTTTGTGTAGATGACATGTTGATCATGAGCAAATGATCAATAAATGATTGTTGATACTAAATGAATGTTGGAGAAGAACTTCGACATGAAAGATATGGGTGAGGCTGATGTGATTCTTGGAATCAAAGTCATAAGGCAACCTAATGGAATTGTCCTATCACAATCTCACTACGTTGAGAAGGTGTTAAGGAAATTCGATGCTTATGATAGTTCACCAGCCAAAACACCGTTAGAGCTCAATGTTCACTTTGTCAAAAACAAATGTGACCCTGTTGGTCAAGAGGAACATGCAAGGGTCATTGGTATTCTAATGTATTTGACTAATTGTACTAGACCAGATCTTGCATACGCGGTGAACAAATTGAGCCGATACACGAGCAATCCCAATAATGATCACTTGAAGGCTCTTGTGAGAGTTTTGAGATACTTGAAGTATACTCTTAACTTGGGATTACATTATACAAGTTTTCCACCTGTACTTGAAGGGTACAGTGATGCAAATTGGATCTCTGATTCAAATGACTCCCACTCCACAAGTGGATACGTATTTACGATCGGTGGGGGGGAGGGAGGGGCAGTGTCGTGCAAATCCATGAAACAAAGTTGTATAGCTCGTTCCACGATGGAATCCGAGTTCATTGCTTTAGATAAAGCAGGTGAAGAAGCAGAGTGGCTTCAACACTTTCTAGAGGATGTTTCTTGTTGGAACAAGCCTGTGCCATCAGTGATGATTCACTGTGATAGCCAAGTGGCTATTAGTCGAGCACAAAATAATATGTACAATGGTAAGTCGAGACATATACATCGACGACATAATTCCGTTAGACAATTAATCTCAAATGGTGAGATATCCATTGATTATGTGAAATCAATCGATAACCTTGCGGATTCGCTAACCAAAGGGTTAAACCGAGATCAAATGAATAAATTGCTAGAGGGAATGTGATTAAAATCCACAATATGAATGAGTGTAGTGGATACCCAACCTAGATGATTAGAGATCCCCAATAACTAGGTTCAATGGGACAACTAAACTACACAACTTCGAGTGATAACACCGACAAGATAATGTCTTCTCTAGTGGCGATGCCTTAGAAATGACTTCTCTACCCTTCCCTAAAGATAGCAAGTAAGGTGTTATGAACCTGCATGTGGTATATATTAAGTCCTAAGTGACTTTTAATGACTCCTGAAAACCTCGTGATGGTTGAGCTTGGCAGGAATGCTCGGAATAGGAGGTCACCTATATAAGTGGAAGTGGGGGCCGCTTCAAATGAACACTTATGATACTAAAGGGGGTGTCCATGGCCCGTAATGGAATTAAACGTGAGAACGAATGGAGGTTGAAGTGTTAATGACTCAATGTTGTTGTCTCGGTACACACGATGGAGGATTAGTTCAAGGCATCCCTACCACTAAGCCGCCAGTGTGCCGGAAGACATTGAAGATGAATGGTCCAAAGCCATAAGCTACCTGTTAAGGTGCATTAACTTCTCTTGAAACTGAGTAGGCTATGCATCATGCATTTCAACATTTCCACTCATGGGGGGATTGTTGGTAATTCGGGTACTTTGTGGTAAATTCTCGATGTGAAATATTTAATTTTGTCGTAATTAAATATTACCAATTTAATCTACACGAAGAGTAGATGATCGTGGTATATTTATTTTCTCAAATTTGAATTTCGGTGAGTGAGAAATGAGTCCACGAAGTGACACGGTTGGTGGGATTATTACATGAAGTGAACATGTAATAAATAAAGTATCCCACAGTGATTAATTAAAGTAATTAATCTATGTTTAAATACATTTATGGTTGAGGTGTGTAATAACCAAGTGTGCAGTGTATGTGGCACCCGGTGGCTCGCCTCACACGCCGCCGCCGCTAGCCTTTCCCCGCCCCGCCTCAGCCTACGGCCTCAGCAAAGCCACTTGCCGAGCGCAGAGCGCCCGCACCCATGCCTCGAGCCCCGACCCCGGTGCCGGTCACGACTCCGGCTCGGTCTCGGTTCTCTGGTCTTTGGGCTCTTGGGTCCTTGGCTTGGCTTGGTCCACGGTGCCTTAGCTTTTTGGGCAAATGAAATGAGCCTGCGGGCTCGACACGTGGACTGTCGACGCGGATAGACCAGTCGACGTGGTGCGCAATGAGCATGTGACGTGGCTGATGAGTGAGCCACGTGTTGCAATTGAGTGCTGAACGTTTCAGCACATTTTGCACATGTTGAAATTGCACACAAGATGTAACGACTCCAACCATTGATTGTCGTCGGTTACGCCCCATGTTTCACGCTTGTAACGGCTCCAACCTTGATGGAGAGACAGGCTCCCCCTGGTGGAACATGTCTTTAAATAGGCATGCTAGAGTTGTCCCCTGCCTGCTGAACATCCGACATCAGACAAGCTCACTTAGCCAGATACTGCAACATTATCCTCATATTGCTGCATCTTTTTCGTTGTTCTTTTGCAACTCAGTTTCACCTCTATTCAGTTCGTCGGAGCCTTTTCGATTGCGGTGCTGCCTCGAAAAGGACGAATTCGTTTTATCTTTGGGGACAATCGCTGTTCAACGAGCACTACGTTGGCGAATTTATCTTGCGGGAAGAGGGCTTCCTCGACTCGGCTATGCTTCATTGCACTTTATTTTGTTTTATTTCAATTTAATTTCTTTATTTTGTTTGTTCTCGTACTAGCTTGTAAAAACTTGTTATACTAGACATAATTCCTTGTAGGGTTAATTTTATAACGCAGATTTTATATCCAACAAATCCTGCAGAGCTTCTTAATTTTGATTAATTTGGAGTTAAACCGTTTTTGCCTTCTCGCGCTCTCGAACCTAACTGGGCATAAATTAAATTTGTCTTTAACCTAATAATTTGGTCTAAATAATTGGGCCATTATGTGCAATAAATAAAACATTGTGTTTGGATAAAATAAGCATTGCATATTAAATAATAAAACAGTCGGCCGGTTACTATAGTAGAATATAATTTAACAAGTGATATTAACGTGGTTAAATTCCTCTTGATTTATATCTTTTTTCTCGTCTTTCTATATTCTACTTATATGTTTTTAAATACTAACTGGACCGGTTTGACTACTTTGTTTGAGAAGCATCTTGAGGGGCAATTCGAATAGTTCGATCGCCAGATCGAGTCGAACACCCCGCATCGGGTTATTTCGATCGGTTCCAATAGTGGGTTGATTGCATACCCAGGATAACAATGATCATGTTGTTGGGCTTTAGCTCTATTGTCAGACTTCATTTAATTATAAATGGCCTCAAAATGAGAGATCATTTTGGGCTCAACAAGCTTTTATCTTTAAAAAAAATCTCAAATCATAAATAACATATCTTTATCATATTTATAGTAGTCTAAAGACCCTTAACTTCTAATTTCGATAGATTAACACTGCACATAATACCATTCACCAATTACGAAAAAAGTGAGTTTTAATTGAAAAAGAGTGGATGTTAGTAACATGGGATCGCCACGAAACAAATTATATATTTGAGGGTGCAGCAAAAATGGTCCAAGAAGTTGCTTTGATTAATGCAGTCTGTTTTATGCAATTGCATGTCAGTCCACATGCAGCATGGCATCTTTAATTTGGACCACCAACATTATATTACAACCCTCTTATTGCTGAATTATTACCTCCCACTAATTCACTCTCATTGTCTTAAACAACACAAAACCTACATTAAGTGTGTTGATTGCTAGAATTTTAAGTGATATATTATTTGGACAGCAGACTTAGTCATTGAGCGATGCTGCTGAATCAGTTGTCTGTGAATCATTGTTCAGCTTCTATCATATTTGATATATATTAGTAGGCTGTAGCTGATCATGCATGCAATGTTATAACGTCATCAATAATGCATAATCATAAGATCAAGATGAATATATATATACATATAGTATTATACGTAACAAATAATTAGTCTTGATGAATGTATATTAAATTTAATTTCTTTTATATACTAATGTCTATCATAATATATAAAATGATATAATGATTATATCAAACTCCATACGTGCAATTACTACATTTCATGTAGTGGTGGATTCATTAATTCTTTATAGGGCACCCTACTAATTTTTACGTAGCAAAATAAAATACAAAATTAAGAATTAAGTAATTAAAAAAGTCTTATGTGTCTGCATTTCCAGTCAATTTTTTTTCTCACAATTTGAAAACGAAAGCAGCTAACTATAAAAATATCAGATCACCACACTATTAAAGCAGAAAAATTCTCTGTGTCGGGGTTCGTGCCCTCCTCATGTAGATCCGCAGTTGATTCCATGATTACTCGTAAATTAAGTAATTATTAGAAGTCGACTATGTTTGTTTCAATTGCAGTGTAAGTGGAATAGATGATTGAGAATACTCAACTAGCAATAGAGTTAACCATTTGGATAGAGCGATGATATACATATTGATGAGTTGTTAGTAGCTAGCTAGTAAAGTCCATGATATATAATTTAGGTGATCATGTAAAAAACGTTTAGGGAAGAAGAAAAAAGTGATGGAAAAGGTGAGGCCAACTGTCTGAAAATAGAGTCGACACTGATGAATGAACAACTTGGTACGGTTCTCTTCCTTTAGTTTTAGGCCATATGCTTGTGGGGTTGCCCTTTTGTACGAATCAACATATGCATATCACATATTACATACCCTCTTTCAAATATTTCAAACTCAAAAAACGTTCAATATTGTTACATGCACTTCAATTTCAACCAACCATTGCTAGATTAATTACTACACAACATACATAATATATATATATATATATGAAGGGATCATGTAAAAAAAATCCTCCTGAAAGAAAAAAGAATAAATCTTATCCATTAGATCTAAATAAATCAATGGTTGATATACAATCAAGCAACAACTAAAACACAATCGAGCAATTGCTCGATTGTGTTTTAGAGCAATTGCTCGATTGTGTTTTAGTTGTTGCTTGATTAATATAATGCTTGATTGTGTTACAGTTGTCGCTTGATTGTATATCAACCATTGATTTAGAGTGATCTAATGGATCAGATTCATTCTTTTTTCTCACATGGGATTTTTTCTCACCAGATCCGCCTGTTAGGATTTTTGTTCGAAATTGCTTTTTTAAATTCAACCTGTTAGGATTTTTGTTAGAGAAATCCTTTCTTACTTTTGATGTTTTGGTGAGTCAAAGAATGTAAGTCATCTCAGTCAGTTTTCCAGTTTCTAGAGTTCTAAACTGTAATCCTTGTATAGGATCGATCAAGTTGTAATAGAAATTAGGCTGAAGACCGAGCAATGGAGAATGCTCGAGAACTGACTATCATCACGCCCAGCCTTAACTAAAAATGGTGTTGGAGCACTCAGTTTAAGGTTTATTCATACTGACCAGGAAAAGTTAGTATGAGGGTTTTCCCGAACTGACTTAAGAGAAGTCAGTTTAAGGGATTTCCATACTGATCCGGAGAAATCAGTATGAGGGCATTTTTTCATACTGACTGTCAGTCAATATGAGGATTTACCATACTGACCGTGGGAAGTCAGTATGAGGGCTAAGCTATACTGACCTTCAAAAGTCAGTATAAGAGCCTCAATCAGACTCAGGCATTTGTAAATGCCTAAGTCAATACAAGGTTATCCAAACTGGGTTCCTCGGGCTGAAAAGGAGTCTGACATAAAGTTAGTGTATTGTACACTAACACAGGGCATAGCAGAAAGGAGACCTAAGGCATGGGCTACGATTGGACAATATAATCCATGAGTCTAACGTTTGGATTTATGTGTCTAATGGATAGAAATTCAAAATGCCAAAGGTTCTCCTCTATATAAAGACCTGCCCTCTCAACCTTAAACGATTACCTAAACTGAATTGAAAAGTCTGTAAGTCTCAAGAAGTCAAAGGGCAATTTCAGGCCATCTCTCTCTGCTAAAGTCTCTGAGTTTTCGTGTTATCTAACACAAGACTTAAGTCTCCGACTCAAGTTACCCACCGTGCTAACTTCTTCTAACACGAGGCTGAAGCTTTTTAAGCTGAAGCTCTTATTTGTGAATATATCATTCTGAGATATATTCATAGCAGTCAGTTTCCTAGTCTGGGATTCTGATTCTCACGGGCGTATGCCAACCACCTGAGTTCTGGGAAGAACGTATAAACATCCAACCATTCAGGGAAGAATTAGTAAACATCCAACCACCAGGAAGGAGGCTGTAGGGTGCATCTCCACTTCAACCTGAAGATTGAGTCTACAAGGAGTTCCTAGGCAAGTGCCACAGCTGACCGGAGGACGGAGGTGTCACAGACTGTGCATAGATCGTATGGAGGCATGTATTTACTTAGTGAATTACCCAGACCTTGGGTCTGAAGAGTGGATGTAGGATATTGAAGTCCGAACCACTATAAATCTCTGTGTGCTGCTTTACTGCTTTCTTTCACACTTGTTCTGTTTTCCTGTTTCACAAACTGACTCTTGATACCTTCAATATTTGTCCAAGTATTGAAGCGTATATACTGCTTACTTAAGCCAAAACAGAGACTTAAGCTTAAACTTTCCACAAACAAAACTGACTATACTCTGCTTAAACAAACTAGTGCATCTATTATTTTATACTTTCGATGCATATACAAAACCTTTCGCTGCATAATTTGCACTCTGATTTCGGGACCAACAAGTGGTATCACGCGCCAAGGTTCTTACAGACTACGGTTGTGTTGAGTCACTTAGGACTAGATCTCAATTTTCTGCACTTGGTTGTGTTTTCTACACTTGGTTTTTGTTTTGTGTGTTTAAGCTCAGGTACACAGAGATGCTCAGATTACAAAGCTTCCAAAGTACTCATCAGAAAATTTTGAGATATGGAAGAAACCATCGTTGATCATGATGAAGCATGTCCACCCAGAAACGGCAGAGGTTCTATCTACCGGACTGCTAAAGATCACCAAGGTGAATACTCAGCTCGGAGGAGTAGAAGGTCAGGAGATAGTAGAAAAGCCTTATGCAAAGTGGACAAACGATGACAGAGTTCATTTTCAGCTGGATGTAGTGGCCATGGAGCTCATCTTACAATCCTTACCAGAGCCACTGGTTGTTGAAGCCTTAGAGCACAACAACACCAAGAAGATGTGGGAATTTCTTGGCTCACATAGTCAAGAAACAGCTCAGATGAAGTGGAACAAGCTTCAAAATTGTGTGGATAAGTATGAATCTTTTCAAATGCTTCCCGTGAAAGTGTCAAATCAATGGAAGCTAAATTCAATGCGATTATCTGCGAGCTGAAGAACTTGGGGAGAACATATGAAATTGATGATATGAATGCAAAAATTCTCTCCAAGATGCCCAAGGGGGACTGGTTTGTCAAAGCCACCATCTTGAAGGAGAAAGATTTCTCCAAGATGACGACCAAGGCTCCTAGCCCACGAATGGGACATTCAAATGGCGAACAAAAACGAAGCAGTGCGAAGTGTCAGCACACATCCTGAAGGTGATGTTGCCTTTTTCGCAAAAAGGGAGTTCAAAAGAAAGCCTTAATAGCCTTACCAAGCTGACAGATCTTCGGGACAGACGTCTACATCAAAGTCAGCACCAACACCTTCCTACCAAAAGAAGGAGGAAGAGACCTCAGTTGAAAAGCTTGAGGACCAACTAAGGAAGCTGACCAGACTTCTTCAGAAAGCCAAATCTAAGAAGGAAAGTTCACAGTCCAGTGAACTGAAGTTCAGCGACAGGCATTGTAACTTTGGCAGTTATTCATTGAAAGCGATCGTGCTTTCCTTTCTTCTTGGCTTGCTCTGCATCACCTGCTGGTTTGTTCCTTTTCTGCTGAGGGCTTTTCTGCGTGCGCCTCTTCTTTGCAATAGTTGGCACAGGGGGTTGACCGAATTCCAGCGATGTGATGTCCACTAAGCTTTCATATTCTTTAAACAGAGCATCATGTTCTACATTCCTTCTTTCGTCCTCAATCTCCTCGATAGCGAGTGGAACAACAATTGATAGGATATCATTTCCTTGGTAGGGGTCCTCTTCGTCAGAGACTTGATCGTCGGGGTCGACATTACTTTTACCCTTTGGAATTAGTGGCTCCTTGAGATTCTTCGACGGTTGTTGTTTCTTGGTTGGCGGTATGTAGTCGGTATGCAACAAACCTTCACCACGACAGCGGTTACCATGTGGTATGATTCCTTCAAGAAAGTGATTGATATTGAGCACAAATCCCACATCCTGGGTGAACGTATGATCTGTCTTTATGTTCTTGTTCTTGTATACGTGCGCTAGCCACTTGGAGTAGATGAACTATGCCCAATTTCCTCGAACTTGGTCTTCAATCGCCATCATAACCACAAACTTCTTTGCACTAAATTCTGACAGTGAACCAACCTCGCCTTCATTGGTTCTTCTAGTGATCTCAGGTGTGCAGTCACCTTCCATGAATCTTTGAAGGTGTCTGTCTTCCATCTAAGTCATCGCTTCTGCATCTCGGCTTCGTCATTCACCTTGTAGTTGGCTACATCTTCTCCGTTATTTTGCAGTCCATACTTCTGTGCTAACACTTCTGGGCTCACAACAATCTTCGTGCCCAAAACACTTGTGGTGAAAAACTTTTCACTCTTATCAACCACTACACGAGCAAAAAATTCTGCAACTATGTGTGGCTGGAATTTTAGAGGTTCCGCAAAAAGATATTTCAGAAGATTTCCGCGGTCGATTTTTCCTATGAGAATGTCGCAGTAGTGCTTCCTTAACTAGGGTTCTCAAAGAATCTTGTCTTTCTTCACTTGAGACGCCCTCTTCTATTCGTAAGTGAGTTCACCGGTGCCTTACCATGACTAATGGCAACCAAGCGATAGTAGGTGATTGACTCATCAATATCCTCCTTCTTGAAAATTCCTGTGAATGTGGGCTGGAATCATTCAGGTTCTTCGGATATTGTAGTTCTTTTGGATGATTCTGCAGGGGGACTGACACGGTTGGAGGGTTCCGCCATTGATGTTTTCTTCTGAAACTCAAGTAAAAAGTAGAGTAGAAGAAATTCAAAATCATAAGTATTGGGAGTATTAGGGTTTAGAATCTCCAAACCAAACTTCCTTTATTTGATTTCTTGTAACTGATTTTTGTGTGAGCGGTTGGATTTTTTCTTCTGATCTGGATATATCAACAGTTGGTGACGGTTCGCCTTACGTCCCACGATGCTGGAAACTTGTGCGTGGCTGACGTGTCCGATGAGTATTCGTCGCCGCCCTGAGTTAGAGTCACATTTTCAATTAATGTGGACTCTGCTCCTTCTTCATCATTTAGATAATACCGCCTTTTGAGAGATTTGAAATTATTATCTCTCCTCGATTGTTGGTCGACATGCAGAGTAGCATTTGTTGAAAGTAGAACGTCCAACAATATGAAAGGCCTATGCTGAGAGCTTGGACTCAGCATACTTCTGAATGCTTTGGATCACATAGTTTGCTGAGAGCTTGGACTCAACATTCAACTCTTTGATCTTTTGTGATCTTTAGCATTCCTTGGACCTTTAGATGTTTGTTTGCTGAGAGCTTCGACTTAGCATTCCACTTAGTCTTTGAAGGTCCTTTTATTTTGTAGACAATGAACATCTACTGAGAGCTTGGACTCAGCAGCCAGTAAGAGTATGCTAATATAATGTACTCAGTTGTCTACAAATATATGCTGAGAGCTTGGACTCAGCAGCCTTCGTGGTTCTACCGAGATCTTGGACTCAATAGACAAAATAAACTCTTAATAAAGATTTGATCCTTGATGGAGCAAAGAGTCTTCTTTTACTGAGAGCTTGGACTCAGTAGACTTCTTTCCGGTTTCTGTTTGTTGTCACCGAATATAGCAATTAATATCAAATTGTTGAGAGCTTGAACTCAGCACTCACCGGATATCTGCTGAAAGCTTGGAATTCAGCAGTTCTTCTAGACTCTTTTTATTCATTGACTAGTTAAGTTCAAGAGTCTATACTGAGAGCTCAGACTTAGTAATCGTTAAAAATTTGTTGAGAGCTTGGACTCAGCATTCAGCAGAGAGTGGTAGAATTAATGTGGACTCCACTTGTTGGTCCCCGATCAAAGTGTTTTTATATGCAACGGAAGTATTAATAATGTCTTGCACTTATCTTGCTAAGGTCTCAACTTAGCAAGTGTTTATCAAATGTGTTTTAGCTCGAATATTCGTTAAGTTATTTGCAGATTATACTACAACACTTGGTGTGTTGAGTTTTGACTATGCGCAACAACAAAGTAATGAATAAATGCAGTAAAAGAGACACAAGGATTTATAGTTGTTCGAATAACTGTTCTACGTCCACTCTTCAATCCTCTGAGTGAAAATTCACTAATCGATTGAATACAAGGTCAGACCTGATCTCTAACGTTGAACAGCTCCTCTGTCTTGTCAGCGCGCACCTTCAAGCACCTCGGTCTTCAATCTTCACCTCGTCGCTCTATAGAGTGAGGACAAACCTCTCTTCTCCTTGGACGTCGACTGTTGGGAGTTTTATAGTTCTTCCCAGAACATATTCTTGTGTTGGCGATGTCCGTAATAATTACTCTTGCGCAGCAAGGTGACTGCTAGATTCTTTCTAGGAAAAGAAAGAATCTCTATATCAACCTTAGAAGTTATACTTCAGAGGTCTCGAGCTTCTAGTATGATAGCTTGTGAAAAGCTTCAATCACGTACTAGCTCGGTTGAGTTTGCGTAGTGTAGAGAATATTTTGATCTTCTCTAGTTTTCTCTATGAATATAATTTCGCGAACCTTTGAATCATTTTAGGAAGACACCTATTTATAGGTGAAGATTCAAACAACCGTTTGAATCTTATCCATTAGACTCAAAGACATTGCTCGCCAATCTTTGTTCTTCTTTTTCTGCAGTGTACAGAGACTCTTCAAGTCTCCCTTGTCTCTGATTGGCGTAGCTCCTATTTATAGCCGTCTTTGTTAGAACGGATCTTTCGCTTTGAACTTAAAACCTCCGTTGTGTCTGATGATTATTCTATTCTTTGATTCGTCGGGTTTCCTTGTGATTTGGATCATTCTAATTTGCAACTTGTGTCTTCCTTGATTGCTGTTGAGTGTTTGTTGGCGGTAGGCATTCAGCTAATGTCTCAGCAGACTTGTTAAGATCTTTGCAGTATGCTGACGTTACTTCTTCAGCATTCTCTTGTTCAGCGTTCATCCGTGTTTGCTAGCCTTTATTAGCTTCTTTAGCAATCTTCAGCAATCATCAAGTCTGTTGATTCCTTCAGCATTCTTGATTCTTCTTTTCTAGTTCTATTACAACTCGAGTATAAATGACCTATACAGGACTTTCACATTTCGACTCAATACTAAATTGCTAGAAACTAGATCGGCTTGAGCTTTGATGCACCAAAACATAATGAACAAACATTGACAACAAAGGGGTTTTAATATATCTAACAATATTCCTAACAATAAGCATACTTTTTAAAACAAATATGGTAAATTCCGGCCAGGATATCGCACTGAAGCTGAAAATGTCTAACTTAAGCTGAAAATGTATAACTTAAGCTGAAAATGTCGAACTCAAGTTGAATATATTTTCCTTAATATTTTATTGTTGTATTATTACTTTTAAAATAAAACCTTAAATATATAATAATAAAATAAGCATTATGTTAGGGTTTACACACAAATTGAAAATAGTGATTAGTCGACTAAGACATATTTGACAGACAAAGTACACTTTTGCTATTTTATGTAATTTTTCATAAGAGTAACTATTTTTTGAATGTCAACATAAAATTTGGTTATTTATAATTATTTTCTCATTAAAAAAGATCCCTTTGTAATATACATAATCGATCGTGTAAAGAGAAAATCTGAGTTCATCAAATGTATATATTACCATAATTATTGTAGAGGATCTAACTTGATTCACCGGATCCGGAAATAATTTATTGGGGTTCCATTAAATTTTACATAATAAAAAATATATAGTAAATTAAAAAAAAATTATGCTAATCTGATTTTTCAGCTTCCTCGTACACTCTTTTTCGTTATTTTCAGCCTCTTCTACTTTTCACAACTTAAACATAAAAGGGGACTACCTATAAAAACATCGGATCACTATATTACTAAAATCGTAAAAATTCTGAGATAGGAGAGGTTGGATCCCCCCCCCTCTCCTCCCCTCCCTATATAGATATGTCGTGTGCGTGTATATATATATATATATACATATATGATATATGCAATGAAGCCAACCCCCAAGTCGAGATTAATTTTTTTAAAACATTACGATGAACTGGTATTTTATGTCTCTTCATCGGTAGATCGTGAAGAAGGGGTTGAAAATAAGAAGAAGAAAAAAAAAAGTAGAGTTTGAGAGGACTGAAGAGAGTAGCCAAATTTTTTATCACATAAAAGCTAATGGAGAATTCCAATGAAAAATCTCTGCAATAACTCATTTAGATTATTTGTTACAAATGAGTTGAAATCTGAGCTATTGGTGACTCTAATCTGACAATGGCCCAACACCAAATGGGATTATTCAACTAGCTTTGAAAAAAAAAAAAAAAAACGTCACTAGGCAAAATAAATAAATAAATAAAACATGGGAATATCTGTAACTATACAAGAAAACCATGAATTCGAGCAAGAAGTGGATCTTTCTGTTCATGAAATAAAACTGTGAAACACACTTGCAAAAAAAAAAAAAAAAACAAGGTGAAGTTAAATCATGTGTAATAAATGGTCACGAATATTTGGAAAGATTAGCACATTTTGTGAATGCTAATTAGTATATACATGAATAGGCCAAGTTGCAAATCACAGATGTGAAACATAAGGTCCACCTTCAACTACATATATAGCCATTGATTCTCTCTCTCTTCTTTTTTTTTAGGTGAAACACGAATACCCCATTGCAGCCATACATTACTGACATGTTTTAATTTAATTTGTACCATGTTTGGTCCGTTGAAAATTACAATCATATTTGGACTGAAAATTACAATCATATGTGTATTAATGTATCAGTTCTCAAACAAATCTATGTAATCACCACATATTCAGTGTAATAAATTTGATGCATATTTTTCTCACCAGTTGATGTCAGACCAAGACTTTTCCAAATGTTCTTTAAGATCTCCTGAAATCGAAAACCAGTAATTAGGTATTGCAATGTAATGCAAGTGAAGAAAAAAAAAAAAAGAAGCTTGCAATTAATATATGTGAGAAAAAGAGTTGAATTAAAACTTAGTTGTGGAGCAGAAGAATAATCAACAGATCCATCCAGTTTACTCAGTCTCAGAGTAAAAATACAGCAGCCAATGGCGTTGAGTCGACTTCCTAGAGAGAGAGAGAGAGGGAGAGAGAGAAGAAATGTTAAAATATAGAGTTCTTACAAAATACCAAGCTCGATCCCACCTGGCAGAAGCTGGGGAACTGTGAGTATTTGCACTCATTCATGGCATAAAACTTTTCAGCCGACCATTTCTCCAGCTTTTATAGTCATTTATTGCCGATGCAGCATCATCAAGATTCTCACCTCCCAAAGCTTAGGTGAGAGAGAGAGAGAGAGAAGAGAAACGACGACCTTGCTTTTGCATGTGAATCTTGAAGATGCTACACCAGAAAATAACAACTGTATTTCTTTCTACAAACATGGCCTCCATAAAATCTCCAAGATTTCAATTGTTTCATACAAATTAAAACTAGGACAATCTCCCTTTTTTTTTCTTTCTTGCAAAGATGTGTGTGGAATTGAGAGATTGAAGGCTGAAATTTATGTGCACCATGGAATCAAAAACCCCAAGCAAGGTGCTGATGTGGCTCGTTAACAATGGCCAATGGGTGATATTCACCGAGGAAAAAATTAAAGAAAACCATGACATCACCGAACTAGAATCTCTAATTTCAAACTCATTTTCAGACAACAACAGAAACAACATTACTTTCACTGTTCAATTTCAAAACTAAAAATCTCAAGACTCTCGATTTGCCAGATTCCGGCATCTATCAATCTTATCTTACCAAATGAAAAAAAAAAGAGACAACCAAATTGGTATATTACCAAAAATAATAATGATAATAAAAAAAAACCAGCTAGTGATATTCTGATATTGACAAAGAAGAAAAAACAATAATTATGAGCATCTTTGAAAGAGAAAGAATGCGTAAAGTTGATGATCAAGATAAAGCATATGAAATTCAAGAGTTTTTCTCCAGTAACATCAGCTTTACAAAAATGGGCTTTTTTTTCTTTTCTGGCTTAGAAATACAAAATGAGAAAGCAAGAGAATGGGCACAAAGTGTAAGTTGAGAGAGATAGAAGTCCACACTCACAAGTTAAAGTTTAAGAAAAGAAGGCGTTTTAATAGGAAGCTGGGTGACTGGGGGTGGGGGTGGGGGTGGGGGTGGGGGTGGGGTGGGGTGGGGGCTGGGTGTAGAGTTAGGGAACTCATACTGTGGGGAAGGTTATATACCTCAACATTAAATTACTCGTAAACTATTTAATTCTTTTAAGACTTGATAAAAATTGGTTTGAGTTTGTTTAATAAAGATTGTTTGTTAAATGCGGTAAGGTTAAGTTTAATAATATTTAATTCTGAACTTGTGAGCTTGTCAAATAAAATTAATATGAAATATAATATTATTAAATATTTTTATAATTAAACTAATTAGTTTGATAAATATTTGGTTATTAGAAATAATGAATTTATTAGGAAGTATTCTTATTTACTTAATTATTTTGATGTCTCAAAAGATTGTATAGATATCACCAGTTTAGAGTGTCTCTAGAATAGCCCTAGTTTGTGGTAAATTTATAAAGTTTTATATAGGATTTTCTTTGAGTTTTAATAGAGCTATTCAAGACAAATTGAGTTCAGGATCTAATCTACCAGTTCAAGATGCGCAAGGAGTGAAAAGAAAAGTACAAGTTTGGAAGCTGGTGCTCAGAAGAACTGGTTGACATCACAAGTTTGGACGTCATTAGTTCACAAGCTCAGGATAATCTCTCAACACCAATCCGTGCATAGAGACAAGAGAACAAGTTCAGAGATGCTGGTGTTCAACCAATTCTCAATTCCTCTGACTGGCGAAGAGTTGTTTTGACACAAAGTTGTCGAGACCAACATTCGGTGTCAAAAAAAGATGGAGCAGGTGTAGAAACTCTGAAAAATACTCAGTCATTTGCAGAAGAGAGACATCGGATTGAAGATCTTCCACAATGTCTCTAAACGGCTATAATTTAGAATCCTCATTCTTCATTTAAGTTCGTCAACATTGTATATTTAATATATAAAAAATTCAAATTTTAATTTAATAGTAATAAACAAATCAAGCTTCATCAAAATTCTACTTTGATTCATCTCTAAACAACATAAATAGAGAGTAATGTTAATCTAGACTACATACCTCCTATTTACATAAGCATTTAGTGTATTTTAAATTAGGTTTGAAATAAATCGATTGCATATGAAATTCATTAAATGTTTATGAAAGTATCCATGTGAAATGCATGAATTCAACAATGCCCCTCTACATATATGCATAATAGTAGAATTTATTTCAAATTAACTGTTTCATGTCCTAGCTAGTGAATTAGCTAGACTTCATATGATCCAATGTTAACCATTTGTAAGAAAATTAATAATCATAACAAAGTGTTTTTATTACACAATATTTCATACACCCAAATGTTCTTATGTATCTTAAACCCGTGAACTATTATTTATTACATGCAAGACGCGTTATACCAAATACTCCCTCCGTGACTCCGTCCCAGTCTATTGGGCACTCTTTCCGTTTTCGTCCGTCCCAGTCTATTGGGCCACTTTCCTAAAATAACAAATTTTTCACACTCATCAATAAAATATTAATTTCACTACTACTCACAACCCTTAATTCTCGTGCCCGGTCAAAAGTGCCCAATAAACCGGGACGGAGGTAGAATTAGGCATTTGTTATTCGAAATGCTTATCTAACAAACATTTCAGACGTAGGTACATTTAATTTCTATTTACTTATAAATGCATTTATTATTATTTCAGAAAGAATTGGTACCTTTTCAGTTTGAAATATTTATATAACAATAGTAGTATAATATACATGTTACTCCATTCATCTTTTAATTTTCATTACATCAACAAATTAAGCTTTTCAATGGAAAGAAAAAAGAAAAAGATTAAAAAGATTAAAATAGAATCGAAAATCATGTAAAACAATCGCAGCAAGGTTAATTAAAAATGAGTAAAATGCAAAATACTAAGCAAATTTTATATATAGTTAATTCGTCAGCTTTTTCTATATAAAAATATATTTATATAACTCATTAGCAAGACGATTTCATCAGTGCACCCGGAGTAGGAATAGTCTTTTAGTTTCTACAACCATTCTCATAGAAGAAAGCTAGGTGCTTTCTTATTAATTTATTTTATTTTTTAAATTGGAATACATAATTTAAATCGTGAGGGGCTAGTTTAAGCTAGGTCAAAAATAATTATCCAACGAATCTCGTCTTGACACATTTAATGGTAGATCCTATACAAAAATCAGTCAGGCTGTACCTCTCTATTGTAATTAGTAGTAATACATTGATTATTTATGGATCATTATTTTTTTTAAATATGATTGTACTATATATAAGATCAATGTTGAAATAAAACACTAACATTTATAAATAAATTAATTACGTGTGGTCCAATAAATGAGTTGCATTACGAAAATTCAAGTCTATGATGATCAATGCATAACCATATATGTACAAATTTTTATTTTTCTATAAGATTTTTGTCCAATTTTGCTTTTAATAATTATTTTCCCTTCTATATTTTGAAATTTTGAATGTCAAACGCATTAAGATTAGGTGTCCATTTTTTAAAATTAAAAAGAAGGGGAAAAAGGGTTGATATGGTTAAACAATTAGGTTTTTGAGAATCTGTCATTTTATATTAGCAAAGTCGGGGAAATATTATGCAAAAAATATATATACATCGACAAGAATTTGTATAAGACGGATTTATAATTTTTTTTAATGAATATAAGTTTACTCATATTTTTTCAATTGAATTTTTAAGTGATGCAATTTTATACAACAAATGTAGTATTTGGTCTTTATTTAGTAAATGATACATCATTATCGAATATAAATTATATTTTATAATATAAATCTTGTGAAATTCATCTTGTTCAGTTTTTTTTAAGAGACCGTTTTTCACAAAAACATCTCAAAAATAAATCATTGTCGATACTAAACGATATCATTTCAAATTAATATTATTAAAATAAAAATAAAAACTATGCACACAGCTAAAAACCAACATTTTCAGCCATGAAAAGTATTGTATCATAATATATCTAGTTGGTTAAATAATGATGGTATAAAATGTGAATTTGAATTTGAATTAATATTAATCGAATTTATCCCATCTAACTAGGATTCCTAATACACCTACTCCTACAGTTAATAGTTAATGTTGGTCCCGGATATCAGGGTATAACTTGGCAGCGGAAAATGTGTA
>JAPKLW010001517.1:35653-54041 GCA_026898455.1 Plectranthus barbatus | reverse complement strand
TGTTGGTCCCGGATATCAGGGTATAACTTGGCAGCGGAAAATGTGTAAGTTCGTTTCTTGCACTCTGCTGGTTACACAGCTGACTGGGACCTTGTCAGCTGGTAAGTCAACTGGCAACTGAGTATTCAGCTGACTGGCAACTGGCTGGTCAGCTGATGACTCAGGACTTAGAAAAAATTTAGAGTCGAGTTTGCACAGTTATAAACTGGTTTCAGTTATACTCCAGCACTTGGGTGCTGGGTTTTAAATCAGTAAGTAAATGCTGAAAGCAGTAAATAACAAGGATATTTTATAGTGGTTCGATCAACTGATCTACGTCCACTCTCCAGTCGAAGCACTGGAAATTCACTAAAAAGAGTAATCCGGTACAAGATTTCCTACGATCTATTTCCAGCTGGTAGATGCCTCGTCTACCAGTCCACTGGATCAACCGCTCCCGGTCCTTGTCCTTCTTCAACTCTCGTCAGATGGATGGAGTGCGAGCACGTCACTTCAACCTCCTCCTCCGACTGATTGGGTGTTGAGTTCTCCCAAGAACTTGACTCTTGCTGGCGGCAAAACTGCCCGTAATAACTCTGGAGCTGGCTGGCTCAAGAGCTGCTATGTTCTTCCTCGGAATGAGAAAGAACACCAAATGAGATCAATAACTCACAAGCTAGAAGCTTGGAGTCTCGTGTTCAAATGATTGACACACGGAGTAGCTTTAAGAAAAACCTCGAAAGATTGCTTATTCGCTGATATGAATGCGTTTGAGCTTTCGGTAGGTCAAGAGTATTGAATGTTGATGGATCCCAGGTATTTATAGACGAGGGATCCCATTCAAATTTACTAGCCGTTTGGACACATCCGGAAAAGTCTCTGTCCTCGCATGTCCTTCTGCAGGCGGCAGGTAGGAATTTCCGGAAAGCGCCATGCTTTTGTCCACTTTATCTGACATTGATCTCTTTATGTCAGAACGGCACTATTCGTCAGTACGAGGAATCGGAACTGGTAGTCTTGAACTGATAGACTTTAAGGTATCCTCCTTAAAGTCATACTCTGTCAGTTAATTCCTCGACGAATCTTCTTTTTGTCTCTAAGACTCTGGGAGAGCGAATCTTGAATTCTGATGATAACCTTCGACTGGCAGATCATGCTGGTGATCTTGTGCTGGCAGTCTCTGCTGGTGACTTGCCTTAGCACAATCAAGGTCTACCAATTCGTCTGATGTTATCTCTTGAATTCTCCCGTGACTGGTGGCTTCACCGCTGGTGAATAGTATCAGCCAGAACACATATTCTGCTGGTAAGATCTCTCAGCCTCCTGCTGGTGAAATCTTCCCAACTGGTGAACAGTAACCAGTCAATAGCTCTACTCCATGCTGATGAACAGTAGCCAGCATGAGTCTTGATCAGCTACGACTTACAACTCAAAAGACCTAAACAGGACTTTACATTTGAGACTAGAGCTATTTTAGAGACAAACTGACGCTGGTTGGACTTAGGATTTGATCCACCAAAACACTTAAACACCAAATCTAAGATCTAAGCTATCAACTGGAGAAGGGAAACTTAGCCAGATTTCCCAACAGTTAATTAATATACAACCTTCAAATAAAAAGTCTAATTTCACTAATAGATTTACTGAAAAATCGTAACCATTTATTCAAAAACAATAAAGAGCCACCTAAATTATGCAAAGCATTGGTACGTGCTCTTTTACCAATTAAATGCTCCATTTAATCATTTGAATATGAAGCAGCATACTTTTCAAAATGTGGAAAATTTTAGAAGTGATATTAATTATGGTACATGAAATTTAATTCGGTTTTTTTTTTTTTTTTCTATCAAACACACTTTTAAAAATACGTGATTTTGATTTTTCAAAAATTAAAAAATTCGGAAAAGAAGTATGAGCTTGGAAATGGTCAAATTAATTAACCGATTATTTACATGTTAAATTTTGATAATCACTAAACACTGTAATAAAAATATGTATAATTTTGTCAATTATGTTTTTTTTATTATAAATAAAAGTATTAGGTTTTGAGGTTTGTAAAACGCAAATATAAAATTAGTATAAATTTATAAAACTTGTCTAACCTAGAGAGGCGAAACTACTTTTGTCGCTCAATGCTTACTAATCTTGGTATTTTTTAGCCATGTTTAATTAAAAATGCACAAATAATTCGCAAAATTGGGGGAAGGTCACTTTTCTAGCTAAGAAAAAGGTATATTTGAAGGGAAGGTTTCAGGTTAGACAGTCTAAAAGTTTAGACGAGTTTTATCCATTAACCCAACTCAAACTCATTTAATATATCTTAATTCGGGATTAATAAGTCCTATTTAGGATGGGTGAACCCATTTGGGTATGGATAAAATCTGGCTAAATCATTTAGGCATGTCTAACACAAGTTTTTGCCATATTTGAATAGTGGTAAAAACTTTTTATTTTCTTTTTTATTCTTTTTTTAGAAAAAGAATTGATTTAAAAAAACATCATTCAAAAGTATTTATATTACAATTATTCAAAAGAGACTACAAGTTTTCAATTGAATTATATTGGTTATTCAAGTATTGTTGTGTGTGAGATGGAAAAAAAAACTAATGGCAAGAAATTGATTAAATATAAATAATGAGTAATTCCCAGATAATGCAAAACTCCCATCTAATGGAAACATACAAATAGTGGAACTTGGAGTCTTTCATTGGCATATTTAGAGTGATCACAAATCAGATCAAGTATGATTAAATTTAAGTTCGAACTCAATCATAATATTTGAGGAATGAGTTTGAACTCGACTCGATCAAGCTCAAGCATTCAAATTTATATTTGATATAGTATCAAGCTTATCAATTTCAACTCCATGGAGCTCAATTTTTAATTTTAATAAAAAAAACTAAATTATTTATATTTAAAGAATAGGGATAAAGTTCTAAATGATCAATATACTCATGAACCTGTCTAATTGAACATCATAAAATTTGAGCATGAACTCAGACTTGACTCAATTAATTTATAACTAATTTTAATTTTTTTTGGAGCCAATCTCAAGTATTCCCCAACACATTTGACTCATACACTGTCTAAAATATAGGGATGTCAATTTAGCCCGGGACCGACGGGTTGGCCCGAATAACCCGAGCTAAACACTGGGTTAGGGTTAAAAATTTCTTAACCGATAAGAAACCGGGCTAAATGGTCCGGGCTAAACGGGTTGTGGGTTAAACGGGCTGGACCCGCCGAGCTACGGGTTGGCCCGACGGGCCACTCCATTTTTTTAAAAAATATTAAAATATTTTAATATAATTAAATTATTAAATCTTGGAAAAATAAATATCAACTATTTTATACTATACTTATTTTATATTTAGATAGAAGTATTTAAATAAATTTTATGTTACACAAATGATATACCTATATTTTTACTACTAAGAAATATTATTTTAAATAAATAATTTAAAAGAATATTTAAGAAACAATTGATTTCTAAAATATTAATTATTATTTTAAATAAATTAAATTCTTAGAATTGTTTAGATTAACAAACTTATAAAATTATTTAGTAAAACTCTATCATGTTAAATAAATACTTATTATAGTTTACTTTATGTCAGAGCTAATTATTTAACATAATTGTGAGACCTCATCAAATTTTTTTGATATAAATAAATTATTATTATTATTATATTATATATTGCAATATTCTTTTGTAATTAATATATTTAATTTATTTATTTAATATAATATTATTAGAGTTGTAT
The DNA here is from genome assembly GCA_026898455.1 of Plectranthus barbatus. Taxonomy (NCBI): domain Eukaryota; kingdom Viridiplantae; phylum Streptophyta; class Magnoliopsida; order Lamiales; family Lamiaceae; genus Plectranthus; species Plectranthus barbatus. Next base: position 50,298 of record JAPKLW010001517.1, on the reverse strand, counting down.
AATTAAATAATATGATTATTTAATTTATCTAATGTCTTAATAAACAACATTTTATACTAGTATTCAATCATAAAAACAATTAATTATATTAATAAAATAATAAATATTTAAGCTTAATAAAAAATAAAAAATAAAAAAATCGTAATTTAGTTGGCCCGACGGGCCAGCCCGAAAACCGACGGGTTAGGGTTAGGGTTGAGAATTTCCAACCCGACAAAAGTTACGGCCCGTTTAACCCGGACCGATTAACCCGCGGCCCAATAGGGCTGGCCCGGAACCCGGCGGGTTGGTCCGTTTGACATCCCTACTAAAACATAATCAAAATTCACAGCTCCCAAAGCTGAGCTTAGAGAGAGAAGAGATGATGGAATAATAAATCAACTTATACTTTTGCGTGTGAATTTTGAAAAATAAAAAGTATATTTGTATGAAGGGATCGGATTCCCCCATAATATATCCCAGATTTCATGCAAGAACCAAAGCCATAATTTATTTATTTATTTTTACAATGATGATATGATTTATTCTTCTTCGTCGATTATATATATAGAGAGTTATAATTAAGTACTAAAATTAAAGTTTATGCTAAATATTAATAATTTTCAGCTATTGGATTGATAATATCAATGAGTGAGATAAAATCATGAAATATTGAAAAATTAAACATAATTCTCGTTCGTGATTAATTGTTTTATAAATTATGCTTAATTGCATTAAAAATAATTAAACATGAAATGTGGAAAAAAAAATAATCTCAACTATTGATAATTTAGATGAATGGTGTAGATACATTCTTATTTACTACTCTCTCCGTCTCATTTTAATTGTCTCTCTTTTCTTTTTCGTCTGTCTCATTTAATTATCTTCTTAAATGAAAAGTTAATACACAATTATTAATAAAATATTAATTTTCTTTATATCTACTCTTATTGATTGTTATGTCAAATCTAAATAAACAAATAAATTGGAACGGAGGGAGCATAAACTAACTTTTTGGATGAGATTCGCTCTTCAAATATTTATATATACTCCCTCCGTCTCATATGAATTGTCCACTTTGCTTTTGGCATAATAACCAATGCGAGTAGAGATAGAGGAAATTAGTATTTTATTAGTGAGTGAGTATTATTTTTCTATTTTAAGTAAATGGACAATTAAATGGGACAGATAAAAAAGGAAAGGTGGACAATTGAAGTGGGATGGAGTGAGTATTTGTTAAATGGGAGGGGGGATATTCCATTATTGTGGACCCCACGTGATGGGAAAAATATTGATAGGTAAAGAAAAGAAAGACGCCACCTGAAGAGTGGGACCCATTTCCGTACTGTGTGATCTGGCCTCGTTGGGCATCCCGCCGCCGAGGAGCTCCTCCTTTTTTTTGTTTCCACAAATAATATAATAATATAATTGCATCTTCTCCTTTTATTATTTCCTGATTTCAAACCAAAAATTAAAAAAATAAAAAATATATATTGGGTTCTCTATTTGTAATAAAAGAGCATTGCATTTTCGAACGAAGCCCATACTCCTATTAAAATCTAATGTAACAGGTGACCAAAATTCGGTTGCTTCAAATAATTATAATACAAGTAGGTCCTGGGTTGTTATGGATTAAAATAACTTAGTCTAATACTCCCTTCGTCCCAATTAAACAGGCCCTCTGTCAAACAGACCATAAAACAACATCGAGAGAGATTTGTAAAGGGGTGATATTTTTCATTATTTCAAGTAAAGAATACAAAGGGGTATATATACCCACAAGAGAGCCAAGAAAACGTGAACCTATTCTAGAGGTTTCTCACGTAACAAACTAGAAACAAGAGAATCTAAAAATAACAAAATCAGGGTGGTTCTCTCTCTTCCAATATCACGTTGTGCTTGAGGTTGGCGTCTGATCCTGTGTGGCGCACGCACATGTCTTCTTCAGTAATCACACAAGAAGCATTGCCACGTAAGCAAGCATTTGCCTCGTCACCTTGCATACATGGCAGGCTATATTTCTTGAAGTGTAACAGCCCCCCCTCAAGCTCAACCGACCAGAGGTTGAGCTTGAACAAAATGGAAGAAAAAGAGGGTGCAGACAGTGCCTTTGTCAATATATCAGCAAGTTGAGAGTGGGAGGAAACATGACGAGGGGCGATCAAGCCAAGTTTGAACGCATCGCGAACTACATGACAATCAATGTCAATGTGTTTAGTTCGCTCGTGAAAAACGGGATTCTCAGTGATATGTATAGCAGCTTTGTTGTCACACCAAAGAGGCACTGGAAGCGAGAGGCTGCAGCCCAAATCCTTCAGCATAAAAGATAACCATTGAAGTTCATGAATGGTGGAAGCCATTGCACGGTATTCGGCTTCGGCAGTGGAGCAGGAAATGGTGGCTTGTTTCTTAGTTTTCCATGAGATTAAACTGTCCCCCAAAAATACAAAATAACCAGTCAAGGAGCGGCGAGTCGATTGGCAAGCACCCCAATCGGCATCACAGTATGCCATGAGCTGAAAATCATTGTGAGAAGAATAGAAAAGACCACGCGAGGGGCAAAGAGCAAGATAGCATGTAGAGCAGCTTGCCAATGAGAAGTCCGAGGACGTTGAATGAATTGGCTGAGCTGCTGGACAGCATATGTGATGTCTGGACGAGAGTAATTCAAGTATAACAGGCGTCCAATCAAACGCCGATATTGTTCAGGATGTGGCAGTACGGGTGCTGTGTCTCTATCAGCAGCAAGAAACTTGATACCAGGAGGTAATGGTGTGGTGGCAGGAACACAATCGAGCATACCAACGTCACGAAGGATATCTGTAGCATATTTGGTTTGAGTGATGTAGATACCATCTGGAGAACGAGCAAATTCCATGCCAAGGAAATATTTAACTGAGCCAAGATTCTTAATAGTGAAAGCATCATCAAGAAAGGTTTTAACTCTATCCAAAAGAGCCGAATCCGAGCCAGTGAGTAACACGTCGTCCACATAAACGAGTAAGAACATATGATGGCCATCTTTGTCATAGCAGAAGAGACAATGGTCATGAGAAGACTGAACAAAATCGAAAGCCTGCAGTTTAGAGGTGAACATAAGATTCCACTGCCGAGAGGCTTGCTTAAGCCCATAAAGCGACTTCTTTAAACGACAAACAACACCAGGCTGAGCTTTAGTGTATCCCGGAGGCGGCAACATGTATATGTCCTCAGAAAGATGACCGTGGAGAAATGCATTGTTAACATCCAATTGGTCTAAGTGCCAACCCTTAGCTGCAGCAAGAGCAACAAGAAGACGAACGCTCACAATCTTGGCAACCGGTGAAAAAACATCAGTGTAATCCTCGCCTTCTATTTGGGTAAAACCCTTTGCGACAAGGCGAGCTTTGTATCGCTCCACACTACCATCCGAGTTGCATTTGATCTTGTAAACCCACCGACAACCAATTGCACTCTTCCCAGAAGGTAAGGAAGTAAGTTCCCACGTACCATTTTTCTCAAGAGCATGTAATTCCTCCTGCATAGCTGCCTGCCACTTAGCATTAGTTCGCGCATGAGCATATGAGGAAGGTTCCTGTAAAGTAGATAAGTAAGCTACTAAGTTAGAATGAGCATCGACAATGGGAGAGGAAGCAGTGGAAGCAAAGGAGGTGGCGGCAGTGTAATCTTTAAGCCAAGATGGTGGGTGGACAAGTCTGGAACTACGACGAAGAGCGGAAGCAGACGGAGGAGTAGGAGAGGGAGAGTCAGGAGAAGTGGAGGTAAGAGAATTAGAGGTAGATGAAGGAAGGGGAGGAGTGATGACACGAGGTGAAGAAGCAGGGGAGAGGGTATCATCATCAGCATAGAGAGGTGGGAAGGAAGGAGATGGACTATGTGAAGTAGCTGGGGGAGGTGGATCAGTGATAGAAGGGAAGGAATCTTCACGAAATGTGACATCCCTAGAAATGAGAACCCGATTAAGAGAAGGAACATAAACTCTGTACCCTTTCTGGCCCGTAGGATACCCTATAAAAACCCCAGCTAAAGACTTGCTAGCAAACTTGTCATGCTGATTCTTGTTGAGCACAAATGCACGACAGCCAAACACACGGAGTAAGGAATAATCGGGATGACACTTAAACAAGATGTAGTAGGGAGTTAGCCAGCTAAGGACATGTGAGGGAACACGGTTGATCAGATAGGTGGCAGCCAAAATCGCATCGCCCCAAAACTGTGGAGGGAGTTTGGATTGGATTAACAAGGTTCGAGCAACCTGGACAAGATGTTGATGTTTCCGTTCGACAACACCATTTTGTTGAGGGGTATAAGGGCAAGATTTATGGTGAAGGATCCCATGGTCAGAGAACAGAGCGTCAAGCGGATCGGCGGTAGCCATGGAAAAGGAAACCAGAAAAGAAATTTAATTAATAACGCATGGCTCTGGTACCATGTCAAACAGACCATAAAACAACATCGAGAGAGATTTGTAAAGGGGTGATATTTTTCATTATTTCAAGTAAAGAATACAAAGGGGTATATATACCCACAAGAGAGCCAAGAAAACGTGAACCTATTCTAGAGGTTTCTCACGTAACAAACTAGAAACAAGAGAATCTAAAAATAACAAAATCAGGGTGGTTCTCTCTCTTCCAATATCACGTTGTGCTTGAGGTTGGCGTCTGATCCTGTGTGGCGCACGCACATGTCTTCTTCAGTAATCACACAAGAAGCATTGCCACGTAAGCAAGCATTTGCCTCGTCACCTTGCATACATGGCAGGCTATATTTTTTGAAGTGTAACACCCTCTTCTTTTCGATACGGTAATTAACACTGTGAGTGTAAGTGGAATTAATATTTTATTGTTGAGTGTGAAAAAGTTACCATTTTTGGAAAGAAACTAATTTAGTTGGGATGCCCGATTTGGTAAGAGGGTCTATTCTGCTGGAACGGAAGGAGTATTAAAGTTTTCGGGCTGAGCTTAGGAACTAAAGCATGAAAAAAAAAAAAAAATCATTCAGATAAATATTTGATAAATCTTAACATAAAAGAAAAGATTTATTAAAACCTCATATATGCCATGACACTTGAAGAGAAATAAGGAAATATATGCAAAAAGTCTTGATGATCGGACATTTTTCCTTACTTATAGGAATACTTTCCATATCAATTATGGCGGTCCGATATTCATATATTAATAAACTAATAGGTGATGGATTTGAGTTTTTATGAGATATGCATGATATTATTATTTAAATTAATTAAAAAAACATCTTTGATATCAAATTAATATCAATAAAATATATTAATTTCTCTTCCTCATTTTTTTTGTTCTTTTCGTTCCCCTATTCCCGATTAACCCACCAATAATAAGGAGCTTCATTAAATTATTGTTCAAAACAAATGGAGTTAAAATAAGTATAATAACCATATTATAATAATGGAAGAGAGAACTAATCATTGTAATTCTAATAACACATAAAATAAATTATTAGAGAAAATCAATTGAATACAACACATACAGATAGAACAAACAATTCGTGCATGTCGGATCATTTATCTTGTAAGAGCTTATTATATTTGTGTTTGAGCTTAACGGGTCGTGTCGTATTCGTGCCCGTTATAATCGTATTGATTCATGTCGTGTTATCATGTCATATCAAAAGAATTTAGCCCTTAATGTTTAGTCCTTAATGGATTGTGTCCGTGTTCATTATTATCATGTATATTTGTATCGCATTATCATATCGTATCGAAAATTGTAAATTTTAATTTAAAGAAGTGTAAATGGTTAATTGTAATTGGAATAGTGAATGAATTGAAGAAATAGAGTGTTCTAGAAGTGGGAGTAGGTAAATATGATGCGTTCATACATTGTATTGAATGAAAATAAATGGGAGGCTTTTATTAAATTAAAAAGATGAAAACAACATGCATGTTGAGAGAAAAGCCAGAGAAGAGGGCATCAAAATTGGGCCATCCCATGCAAAAGCCACGTGAAGTCCACGTGCCCCGTGTCCCCCTCAGAAACAATTTTTCAAATATCTAATTTATTAATAGCCAAACACGTCATAAACTCGATTGCTTTTGCCTCCTGTTTCGTCATTTTACTTGTTCATATTTGGTGGAGGCATTTTTTCCCACTCACTTCTTCCTCCACCCTTTCTATTAATCAATAATTTTTACCTATATAAATCCAAATCTACTCACTACTAAACTTCAAAACTAGATTCTTTCTTTTTTAAAAAAAAAATTATATATAAGACAAGTTGAATTAGTAGAGACTTCATACATAAAACATCCAAAGAGAAAGAGTTCAAGATTAATTATCGTCTCTTACTGGTGAAGGCTTGCTCTTCTATCGTTTGATTAGGAGACCGGCACATATTAATTGACAAGATTATTAAATGTGTTTCATATCGACTATAGATGAGGGTTTGAGAGAAATCTCTCTTTTTATAAATTAATTTTGTAAGGAAAGAATTTCATTCTAATATGGTTTCATGGTCAGTCCAATTACGATGATGAGAGCCTTTAATAGAATGATTGCCGACAGTTTAAGTTAAAAAAATAGTTCCATATTGCACGTGTGAGTGAATATGTTGATGAGTCCACATCGACGGTGAACATTTGGGCTTGAGTCACTTTATAATGGGGAGGAATCCATCTTTTTTTTTAAAGTCAATTTTATAAGAAAGAGTTGACTCCTAATAGAGATTGTACTCATTAAAAACACGGTACTCTACTAAGTGACAATACGATGTAAAAATTTTACACGGTAACACTTTACCGATGCTGAAAGGTTTGTGTTATAATGATTAGACATTTTTCATTTTTTCTCCTTACAAGCCAATTTCATAATAAAAAGTTGAATAGTACCAAATAAAAAATTATTATTTACATTTATTGTTAGATAGATATATATCTTATGCATATCTTTGTAGATATACTCATATATTTTCTAGTCTAGATAGATTTATATTGTTTAGACCTCTATATATACATGTACAATGTAATCTTTTCAGTGTGTGAAATAAAAGATTTCCCATCTTTACATGGTATCAGCCTAACTGTCTAAACCCTAGTTTTCTTTTTCTCTTCGTCGATCCTCTGCCCTGCGCCTCCATACGTGCGCTGCTCGATCGACCTTCATGGCTGCTCCGGAAATTGATATTCCCACCCTCCCTCTGTCAACCATGATACATATGGTGAACATTAAACTCACCTCTTCCAATTATTTGTTATGACATGCACAGATCGAGCCTCTTCTCATCACTCAACACTTCCTTCCCTATGTTGATGGTTCTCGTCCTCCTCCCGTTCGCGATCTCACTGACACTGCTGGACATACGTCGCCGAACCCTGCGTATGCAAAGTGGTACTCGCAGGATCAACTCATCAAGTTATTTTTGGTTTCTACCCTTACTGAGGAGTCCATGGCCACAATCATCGGTTGTCAGACTTCGCATGCCGTCTGGACGGCTCTCTCCCGCTCTTACAGTCACGCCTCCAAAGCTCAAGAATTGAGCCTCAAGGATGACCTTCTATCCATCAAGCGCGGTGATGCTCCTGTTTCTGAGTATAGCCAACGCTACAAGGCCTTGTGTGATCAGCTTGCCGCTATTGGTCGCACGATCGATCCTTCCGACAAATCCCATTGGTTTTTGCATGGTTTGGGGCCTGCTTTCGCCTTCCTCACCACCGCTCAGCTAGCAATCGAGCCTCTACCGGATTTCGACACTATCCTCGCCCGCGCTGTCAGTCATGAGCTTTTCATGCGCTCCGCTGACGCTGCTTCAGCCGCTCTGGCAGTCATTTTCTACACGCAGCAATCTCAATCCCAGCAATCCCGCGGTGGAAAATAAAATCAGAACAAAAACCGGAAGAAGAATAACAACAAAAACAGGCGTCCATGGTGTTATTTTTGTCGTGATACTAATCACGATGCCTTTGACTGTCCCCGCAGGTTTGATCGCTCATTTGATAGAGCCTCTCGCCCGCCACCTTCGGCGAATCTCGCTGAGACTTTCTCTGCACAGTGCTCGATTTCTCAGCCCCCGGTCTCTTATTGGTACATTGACACTGGCGCATCGGCTCATATCACTGCTGATTCTGCCTCTCTTGATGATGTCTCCGTCTACTCTGATCCAGACAAAGTAACTGTTGGTAATGGTAGTCGACTCTCTATTACTCACACGGGTCACTTTTCACTTTCTCAATTTCTTCGGTTACACAATGTGTTAGTTGTTCCCAGCATTACTAAAAATCTATTATCTGTGAGTAAGCTTTGCCATGATAACCCTGTGGAAGTTTTGTTTAATGATTCTGGTTTTCAGGTTCAACATCGGGTAACCGGGAAAATCATCGCCACAGGCAAACGTAAGCATGGCCTATACGTGCTGGATTGCTCGCCTTCGGCCCTCCATGCTGCGCCTCTCGCCCCTCCTCCTCGTGCCTCGTTTGAGCTTTGGCACTCTCGTCTAGGGCATCCTGCACCAGCTACCGTCTCTCTCTTAAATAAACTTAGTTTAGTTTCTCTTACTTCTTTGCTTCCTAAGCCAGAATTATGCACTGCTTGTCAATTAGCCAAAAATTCTCATTTGCCATTTTCCGTATCAAATAAACGTGCTTCGAATTTTCTTGATTTAGCTCATTGTGATCTGTGGGGTCCTGCACCTGTTATCTCCTCATCTGGTTATCGATATTATGCACTATTTGTTGATGACTTCTCTCGTTTCTCTTGGTTTTATCCCTTGCGTTTAAAATCTGATTTCTATGAAGTCTTCACTCACTTCAAATCCCTTGTTGAAAATCAATTTTCCCGTACGATCAAACGATTTCAAAGCGATGGTGGAACGGAATTCACAAATTTAAAACTTAAACACCTTTTCACTAGTTCTGGCATTCACCATCAAATCTCATGTCCTTATACTCCTGTTCAAAATGGTATAGCCTAGCGTAAACATCGTCATATCACTGAAATGGGTTTAACCCTCCTTTTCCATTCCTCTGCACCTCTCTCCCTCTGGGTAGATGCTTTTAGTACTGCCGTATACACCATTAATCGCTTACCTAGTCCACTTCTTCAAAATAAATCTCCCTATGAAGTACTACATCGCCATTCCCCATCCTATCACTTGTTTCACCCTTTCGGTTGTCGTGTCTTCCCATGCCTCCGTGATTATGTGAAACATAAGTTTCAACCTAGAAGCATTCCTTGCATCTTTTTAGGCTATAGTCCAATCTATAAAGGGTTTCGCTGTCTTGATCCCTCCACCTCTCGTATATACACCACCAGACATGCTAGGTTCGATGAGTCATTCTTTCCCTATGCCTCTTTGAGCTCGGCTTCTCCTCCCTCTTCCTTACATCTTTCGGATTTTTTGGAACCTTCAGATAACACTCCGGCCGTCACCTTGCCAAAACCGCCGCAGCTTAGCCCAAAACCATCACCGGAACCCTTAGCTTCCGTCTCATCATCTTGTCGGCTATGCCCCGTCGACGATCAGCCTCAACCACCTGCGCCTGATCCCCTTCCTCCTCATCCCAACGAACCACCAGCCCCCGAAAACCCTATTTATCCCATGCACGTCCCAGCTCTTGCAATTCGCACGCACGCCATGCAAACGCGCGCCAAATCTGGTATTTTCAAAACCCGGTACCCTGTTGATCTAACCTATGTTTCATTTTACTCTTCTTCCACAGCGTTACCGGAACCTCGAGGCATCAAATATGCTCTCAAGGTACCTGAATGGACTCATGCAATGCATGAAGAACTTGCGGCTCTGCATGACAATAAGACGTGGGTACTGGTTCTACGGCCTTCTGATGCGAATGTTGTTGGCTCAAAATGGGTTTATCGGACAAAGTTCTTGGCTGATGGCATTGTTGACCGTTACAAAGCCCGTCTCGTGGCACAAGGGTTTAGTCAGCTTCCTGGATTTGATTTCACTCACACCTTCAGTCCAGTCGTCAAAGCTTCGACTGTTCGTATCATTTTATCTGTCGTTGTGATGCATTCTTGGACTCTTCATCAATTGGATGTCAAGAATGCCTTTCTGAATGGAGTTCTTACTTCCACTGTGTATATGGAACAGCCGCCCGAATTCTCTGATTCTCGCCACCCTGATTATGTTTGCTGCTTGAAGAAAGCCATGTATGGTCTTCGTCAGACTCCCTTAGCCTGGTATCAAAGGTTTCGTGGCTTTATTATCTCTCTTGGTTTTCTCTGCAGCGCCTCAGACACCTCCCTTTTTATCTTTTCGAAAGATTCAGTCCTCATTTACCTCTTGGTCTACGTCGACGATATTATTGTCACTGGGAACGATTCTACTGCCGTGTCTACTCTTCTGAAACGTCTCAACCGTGAATTCGCCACTAAAGATCTCGGTTGACTCGGCTATTTTCTTGGACTGGAAGTATCGTACCCTTCTGATGGCCTATTCTTATGTCAGGCAAAATATGCTCATGACATTCTAAAACGAGCCGAGCTCCTCGACGCAAAACCGGTAGCCACGCCATTACCCCCCGGCATCTCGTTTACCAAGGATGGTGAACCTTTTTCTGATCCTACATTGTATCGATCCTTGGTCGGAGCCTTACAATATCTTACGATTACACGGTCGGACATTGCTTATTCCGTGAACACTGTCTGCCAGTTTCAGCAAAATCCGACTGTTGATCATTATCAAGTTGTCAAAAGAATTCTTCGCTACGTTAAAGGTACAATCTCTCACGGCTTGGTTTTTTCTCCTGGCTCTCTCGAATTGCTTGGATATTCAGATGCCGACTGGGCTCGTTGCCCCGACATACGCCGTTCCACATATGGCTATGCTATCTTTCTAGGTCCGAACCTAGTTTCCTGGAGTGCAAAGAAGCAACCTACCGTCTCACGATCCAGCTGTGAATCAGAGTATCGTGCCATCGCAAACACATCCACCGAGCTTGTCTGGATTTCGACCTTGTTACGAGAAATGCATATGGTTCCGAAGTCTGTTCCGCTGCTCCTATCCGACAATGCAAGCTCTATTTTTCTCACGCAGAATCCAGCCAACAAGAGATCCAAACACATTGACATAGACTATCATTTTGTTCGTGAGCTGGTTGACTCAAAACGTATCTCCACACACTTTGTGCCATCGGAGTCGCATGTTGCGGATATCTTCACTAAGAGCTTGGGTCGTCCACTCTTCGACCGATTCAAATTCAAGCTTCGCGTGGCTCCTTCGCCCACGTAAGCTTGCGGGGGGTGTTAGATAGATATATATCTTATGCATATCTTTGTAGATATAATCATATATTTTCTAGTCTAGATAGATTTATATTGTTTAAACCTCCATATATACATGTACAATGTAATCTTTTCAGTGTGTGAAATAAAAGATTTCCCATCGTTACAAATATTGTATTTATTTTATACATCAATTTAAAAAATAAAAATTTAGACAAACTAAATAATTTTTTAATTAACTATTTTTAATGATAAATGATATGATGAACATATTTTCACACAGAAAATAGAGTGAAAACTTTAAACAATTAATTAAACTATATTAAAACTTTAAATAACAAATATTACATACCATTATATATTAATATTATTACTTATAAAGTATAAAATAAATGCGTTATTTTTTTTCATTTGTACGAATAAAAGAACAAAAAAGTATGTTCACATAAAAATGAAAAAAGCTTAGCACGTTTATTTCCCCAATATAATCTTATATATTTGGCAAAAACTTGCGTTAGGCAGACCTAAACGGTTCAGGCGGGTTTTATCCTACTCAAATGGGTTCACCCATCCCAAATAGGGTATATTATATGTGTTTGGGTTTGGGTTAATGAATAAAACCCGCCTAAAAATTGGGTTAATGGATAAAACTAACCTAAATCATTTAAGTCTGCCTAACCCAAGACCTTCCCTATATATTTTTGTTGTTGAAACATTAATTATTTGTGTTGTTTGTGTTCGATGTTTATGGCCTGTAGATTGTCAGGTTTTCATTCACCTACGTTTGCTTCTTTTTCTCCACACAAATGATTTTACTTTACTTTTTATGATATTTTTTTTTTATATTTATGCTTTTGTAGAATTGTTGCGTATTTGGAACAATAAAGTCTGATTGAGAATTGTCACTTTCAAATTTGACTACTTAAATTATTTGAGTCTTATAAGTCTATAATGTGTATTTTAAAATTTATTCCTTTGATAAATCACAAATAAAGTTAAAAATAGTTTTAGTATTAATTTTGACACTTTTCGACTAGATGAGCTTGCTAATAAGGCTATTCACAAATTAACGAACAAAATAAGTATTCTCAAACCAAGATCATTTATTTGATCAAATTGTGATAAGTAAGCTTAAACGGAATTTATTGTTATAAGAAGTTCAATTTAACATTTAACTAATTTATCTTTTCATTTAAAGTTGAGTACATTATTTAAATGAAAAGGAATGACTATTCTTTCCTTCGAAATCGTGTTCAATTGATCATAAGTAAAATGTTTTAATCACTGTACTTCGAGTTGAGGCGGAACATCTATTCAACTATTAATATATTATGTATATATTTATTATTTTTGAAAGAATCTATACAAATATAACTTTTATAATAATAAAATTGAATCCGGTATATAAATTGGCTGTCTTATTTTATCTTATTTTTAAAATTTTGTGTTTGCTTACCTTTTTTTTTTTGTTTTGAATTTATTCATATAATTTATAATTTAGTTATATTCTTCAACAATTAATCAAAAATCTATTTTTCTTATCTTAAAATAAAATATTAAAGATTACATTGCGCCGGTTATAAATCTATTATAGATTTAAGCAGTTCGAGTCGATTTTAACATTATTCAAGTATTTTTAAAAAAAAAGACAATCTATATATATATTAAAATAATACCGGATGATAAATATGGAAATATATAGTTGCATTAATAGATCATTAATTTAAGTACATAGTTCATTAATTAGTTTACTTAATATTTTTACTAAATCATTTATTCAATTTACAAATATCAATTAAGAAATAAATAGGAAACAATTATTTCCATTTAGTAGTCATTATTGGTGGAATTGAATTTGAAATATTTGAATTTCATATTATATGATTTTTTATTAACCGTTTTAAAATATTTGAATTATATAATTTAATTTAGTTTAATAAATTTATTAAATATATAAATCTTGCAAATATATAATGAAGTAGCGCAAGTTAGGATATTATTATCCACAATATAGAATATAAAAAATAGAACCAAAAATAATATCACCCAAATTGCATAGATTCAGATTTTATTTTTCATAATGTGTATATAATATTTATAAAAATAGGTATAATAGAGTTGTCATTAGATTTTAATCATGTACTTCAGACATATTTCACATTTAAATATATTCAATTATTAATGGAAAATAAAATAATTAAAGATGTTGTATTTAAATGGTTTATGATTAGATTTATAACAAATATAATATTTTTCTTATCTCATTTTAAATAAACTATTATTTATTAAGTTATCAATTATAGTAAAAATCAATTAGGGGATTGCTTTATTAAATAAGGAATAAATCTACACTACACCAAAATATTTTTCCCAAATTATTATTTATTGAAGTATCAATTATAGTAAAAAACAATTAGGGGATTGATTTATTAAATAAGGAATAAATCTACACTACACCAAAGTATTTTTTCCCTAACTAAACTTTTCGAAAATAATATATATATATATATATATATATAATATATATATATATATATCAATTATTGTAAAAATCAATTACGAGATTGCTTTATTAAATAAGGAGTAAATCTACACTGCACCAAAGTAACTTTCCCCTAACTAAACTTTTCGAAAAGAATAAAAAAAATATATAGAAAGTAAATAATTAAATTATCTTATATGAGAATAAATGTTATTATGGATATGATCTAATAAACATGACAAGAAATCCGCACACATCTAATTGTGATACTTTTTTATATTTAGAAACCCATAAAAATTCAAAATTGATTAGCTGATATTATGGTAATGATTGATAATTAAATTAAATACAATCCTCAAATTATGGCTGAAAATAATCAAAACTTTGGACCCTTACTTTTTTTTTGCACTATAAATATGAGTCATGCATTTACAATTTCATTAGCCCTAGCATCTCCTCTCAAATCAAAAATCAAATTTCCCTCATGATTTGTTTAGTTTAGTTTTCTTTTTATTTATTTATTTTTTTGTTTGTTATTATTGTAGATTATATAACAATCGAGTACTTTTTATGGAGGAAGAAAAAAATAAAAAGAATGTATATTGCTTGATGTATTTACATTTAAATGTTTGATCAAAACCAATTGTAATTTGCATTTTATGATTATCATATCTTCATTTTTTTCTTATTACTATAAAGAAACACTTTTGTCATATAATTCTTGACCGTTAAGTTATTCTCTTTTGCTTTTTGAGTGTTCGTACAATTTTCTTATATGTATTACAATCAAATTAATTTCACGATTCTTTTGCAAAAAACGAAATTAGATATAGATATTGAACTTTTGTTAGTAAAAGATAATTTTCAATAGAAATTAATCTTCAAGAAAACTGAAGAACAAAATTAAAGGAGATTGTAAAATGTTTATTTTTGTTGAATTATAATATAATTCATCAGTTTGAAATAATTAGTAA